>MU127875.1:50981-113444 GCA_014904975.1 Marasmius fiardii PR-910
AAAAAAAAAACTCAAACCGAACAGTAGTAAAATCCAACCATCAACGTCTTCTTCGCATGAACCGTCGCTCGAATCAGAATCACTCTCTCCACAAGAACTCTCCTTCGTCAGCTGATCCTCCCATGAAGTTTCCGCATAAGAATGAAGGAACACTAAACGGGTGTGTGTGTGTGTGTGTGTGTGTTAAGCTCGAGCCTACTAACACGCACAGCGGGAAAAAAAAAAAAAAAACACACTATGAACAATGAACGTCCACAAAACCCGGAAGAACCGTCATCTTTCCAAGATCTACAGTCGGTATCGGTATCGGTATCGTAGACTTCTCGTCTTCTTCGCTCCATTCATGAACGTCAACGATCAATCCAGATTTGGAGTCGACTTGGTTTTTTGGGAAAAGGTTTCGGTTGTCAGAAGTTGAACAGTTTGCCAGCGATGATGCGGGTCAGACTCGGAGTTGACGCGGACGTTTGCGGTTTCGAGGTTTCTTCGGACTCGGAGGAGGGTAGTTGCATTTTTTGTTTTTTTTTTTTTTTTTTTTCTGCTGGCGAATTCACCTGCTCTGGAGGTTGGTGGGTGGATGGTCGAGGCCGTGTGACGATGAACTGCGTCATGAAGCTAACAAATCACGGAGTCATAAGACTTCCACCAAGGAGTCCCTCGCTTTCAGCAAGTTTTCAGGCTAGCAGCTAGAGACAGCATGCGGTTAATTTCCACTCTGACAAGTGATTTCTTCATCTGCGGACGACATGTCACATTCCAGTGTGATGTGACCACTCGTGGCGCGTGACTTTTCTTTTACAAGCTCCGCTTCAAATTACCGATCGTTGTCACCGAGGGTACTCGATTTGCTGGCAAAGGGAGGCTCTACCGTTCCCGGAAATAAGTAAGCTGAAACAGCATGGGCCGATCTTCCGGAATTACGGCTACCGGTGTGGTTGCCGAGTCGCACGACGACGATCTTCATAAGGTCCTCATTCATTCATTACTACTCTTCGCTGAGAAACCGTTTCCATCTTCCCGAATTAGCTCAAGGTCACCCGTCTTTCCGTTCCCTATACTCTCTCAGGCTGTCTAAACCCCTCCGTATCCACACCCAGTTCGCTTCTCTATCCCTCATGACCCACCATCCTGACGTCTTCTACAATTTCAAAACTCCCAAGAGCCACCGAAAATCCCCATACTGAGAAATAAACCCACTCCACCCAGTTTCCTCATAACAAACACCCAACGTTCCAAACTGTCGCAATCGCAATCCCAACCTTTCAACTCTACCGACGATCCCATCTCTGGGCGCCCTGCAAAGAAACCAAAAACAGAAAACGACATGACGTTGCAGGGCACCACTTTTCGTGGATCAAAGGACGGGAAAATCGTCAAATCCTCCTTTTCAAGGGACCGACTCGATCCTGACGAAGTCTTGGTCGAAGTAACTCACTCGGGCGTGTGTGGTACCGATTTACATTTTATTCAAGCGGACATGGTCTTGGGTCACGAAGGTTAGAAAAAGGAGGCTCAACTCATTTTTAAAAAAAAAAAAATTAAAAAAAAAAAAAAAAAATTAAAAAAAAAAAAAAAAAATTAAAAAAAAAAAAAAAAACACCAGGCATTGGAATCGTCAAAGCTCTAGGCTCCGCCTGCACAAACCTCAAAATAGGGGATCGAGTCGGATGGGGTTTCGTTCATGGCAGCTGCGGCCAATGCGAAGAATGTCTCTCAGCGAACGATCAGTTCTGTCCCAAAGCCAGCTCATACGGTTCAGCTGACACCGATCAGGGTTCGTTCTCGAATATGGCGATCAGGAAAGAGAATTGGTTGTTTCGCGTTCCAGAGAACGTTCGTTCTGAGGATGCTGCTCCGTTGATGTGTATGGATTTCTTTCATCTTTTTTTTTTCATTTCAACTTGACTCTTAACAAAAAAATAGGTGGTGGTGCAACGGTTTTCACGCCATTGATAGAGTACGTGAAGGCTACAGATCGAGTAGGTATAGTCGGTATCGGAGGACTCGGTCATCTGGCCATACAGTTCGCAGCCAAGATGGGCTGTGACGTCGTCGCTTTCTCTGGGTCCGAGTCAAAGCGTGAAGAAGCGATGAAGCTCGGAGCTCGAGAGTTTTACGCTACACAGGGCGTAGAGGATTACACGACTCTGAACCTTCCTCGGGGTCTAGATCGATTGATCATAACCGCGTCTTCACAAGAAGGTTATTCAAAATACTACCCGATTCTAGCTCAGAGAGCGATGATCATCACTGTGACGGTGTCCCCTGGAGATCTTATAGTGCCTCATCACATGACTGTCATCCGAGGAATAAAAGTTGCGGGAACGATGATGGCTAGTCGTTATGTACAGTGAGTTTTTTTTGTTTATTTCGCTTTCTCTTTTGACATCCCCCTCTCAGCACAAAAATGTTGGAATTCGCAGCGAGACACGATATACGGCCGGTTATTGAACAGTTTCCGATGACGGAAGAGGGAATTCAAGAGGCGATCGCTAGGTTGCAAACGGGTCAAATGAGATATCGTGCCGTTCTTGCGTGGAATAGAGTCTGATTTTCTTCATGGTTCTACGGGCTGATTATGTACTACCAAGTTGTCAATTACAAATTTCTGAATGTCAATTCAATGACACAAAAAAGTGGTGCCTTCAAGGCACACAGAGAAGAAATCTTCTCATTTGGATTAGTGTCAATTTGAAGGAATCAATGGCGGAAGACCCCATCGGCAGGGGCCACGCTTCAGGCACATGTCAGTTTTTGTCAATTTGTCATTTGTTCGAAAGTCCCGGTTCCCCGGGGTAAAAAACCGACAGGTTACGGGGGGGTAAAAATCTTTGATCACCACCCATAATGCCGTTTTAATGCCGTTGATCAGGTGGTCTCTTTTTTACGTCCGAGGGATAAGTCGCTAAGCCCTCCTCTCACAGCCGAAGGTAAGCGAGCTATGGATTCGGCTTGAGATCTTGAGAAGCCGCTGACTTGGCCGTATTGAGCCGGTTTCTTAGGTGGGGGGCCCCCTGATTTGTTAACCGAGACCTAGACTACGGTCCCAATTCATTTCGTTTCCAGCGAAAGCCAGTATCGTTTTTCAGCTCTCCCTCTAGGTAACAGTCCAAGATGAAGCCTCCACTTTTGCAGTTTTTCCAAAGATCATGGCAACGGGGCTACAACGAGTTAAAGCGAAGAAAGAAGAGTCCAATTCACTTAACGTCTTACGTATCAAACTGATGGGCTATTCTTGTCCTCCTCCCACGTCGACAACACAAGGGGGGGGGAAGACCCGGTATAAATTAAACTGGAGGAAGCATGGCAGGACTTGAGGACAAAACATGCTCTCATCTGCTCGTAGTACGACGTGGCTCACCCTCGCTACTCTCGTCGTGTCGTGTTTTGGTGCCATTTTTGACGATATCTCGGCTGTTCCTCAGGACAGTTATGACTTTGTAGTCGTTGGAGGTTAGTCCTTTGATTGACTTTTTTTCCCATCAACTGATCTTGGTTTTCTTTTTCTTTCTTTTTCGCGGTTTTTCGTAGGAGGTACAGCAGGATTGGTCGTCGCCAATAGGCTCAGCGAAAATTCGAAAGTGTCAGTGCTTGTAGTCGAAGGGGGCGTTTCGTGAGTTTCTTCTCCGCTTCGTATCGGTCCATACTGATCCGTGTGATTGATGAACCCGTGCGTAGAGACAAAGATGTATTAGATATCCAAGTGCCATTCTTCTGCACCCGCGCGTCTCCACGAACACCATATGACTGGAATTTCACGTATGCGAATTGTTCTTTTTCGTCGACAAGATCTCATAGTACTCTTTCCCCTCAGAACGGTACCACAACCACAACTTAATGGGAGGGTAATAGACTATAACCGTGGACATGTACTGGGAGGAAGTAGCTGTCTCAGTGCGTTTTTTAAAAAAAAAAACTACCCCTTGTGACTGATGATGAGCTGACGAAAAAAAATAGATTTCATGATCTATACCCGTGGCTCCTCTGAGGATTACGACCGCATCGCTAGAGTTACAGGAGAGAAAGAGTGGTTATGGAACAATCTTCAACCATTCATTCTTCGCGTACGAGATCTCCTTTCAAATACTCCGTTGTAACCTGACCAGCCTCCTTTTCCCCTTAGAATGAAGTCGTAACCCCTCCAGCTGTAAGCAACTCGACCCCCCATCTTGCTCGCTTCATAGAGATTAACGCTCCCTGTTTTTTCAAGGACCAACATAACACCACAGGGGAACTCAATCCCGCCTTACATGGTCACTCAGGAGTGAACTCGGACAGTCTTCCCGGATTTGAAACTCCAATGGCCGACCGAATTTTCAAAACTACAGCAGAGTTACCAAAAGAGTTTCCTTTCAATCTCGATTACAACAGCGGTTTCCAACTCGGAATAGGTATTTTTCTTTCTTTCGAGGGGGTTTCATCCCATCTAATGACGTCATAACAGGGTGGGGGATCGCTACTATCCTGAACGGAGCGCGAAGTAGCTCGTCCACTTCCTATCTCGCACCAAAGTACGCAGCACGCCACAATCTGCACGTCGTTCTCAACACCCGAGCTACTCGTGTTCTCTCCTCGAAGAATGACTCTACGTCCAAGGGTGTCCTGGCTATAGACACCGTAGAAGTCGCAACATCCGCAAATGGTGAGTTTCCCCCCCCCCAATCCCCGTTGTGAAAAATATACCCATTTGGTTCCCCCAAGGCCCGAGAAAACTGATCAGAGCCAAAAAGGAGATAGTCCTCTCCGCAGGCTCAGTCGCATCTCCACAAATTTTGATGAACTCTGGAATCGGCGACTCGGCCGCTCTCACTAAACTGGGCATCAAACCGATCCTTCACAACCCCTCAGTCGGTAAAAACCTGAGCGATCACCCGATTCTGAGCAACGTCTGGTTCGTTAACGAGACTGACACTTGGGAGAGGCTCACCCGTAACGCCACTTTCGAAGCCGAGTCTCTGGATCTGTGGAGAAGGAAGCGAGAGGGACCGCTCGTGAACACTGTGACGACTCAGCTTGGGTGGCTTCGGATTCCGGATGATTCGCCTGCGTTTGAGCAGCATCCGGATACGGCGGCTGGTCCGAATAGTGCGCATTATGAGCTCGTTTTTGCGGTGAGGGGAATTTTTGTTTTTTTCTTCTTGTTGGTGAAATTCATAGTTTTTTCCCTCTAGAATGGTGCACGCGGTACGATTCCACCTGAGGGTAACTTTGTTACCATCGGTACTGCCGTCGTAGCACCTGCCTCTCGTAAGTTTTTTTTTTTTCGCCTTACGAGGTTTGTAATCTTCTGACGGTTCTTCATCTCCCAAGGTGGATCTATCACGCTCAACTCTAGCAACCCCTTCGACGCTCCCATCATCGATCCCAACTTCTTCGGACAAGAATTCGATCTGACGGTGATGAAAGAAGCCATCGCTTCAGCTCAACGTTTCGCAGCTGCCAACGCATGGAAAGGATACATCCTCCAACCGTTCACGAACGCGTCTACACCTGCAGAAGTGGACGCTCTGATTCGAAACACGACCCGGACGCTCTTTCATCCAGTTGGGACGGCGGCTATGAGCGCGAAGAACGCGGGTTATGGCGTTCTCGATCCTGATATGTCCGTTAAAGGAACTTGTGGTCTTCGCATCATTGATGCTTCTGCTTTTGTGAGCACATTTTTTTCTTCGAAATACGCTTCGTTTGCTGATGAATGAATTGTCTGCTTTTTTTTTTGGTTACTCTACCCCTATACAGCCGTTTATACCCGCTGCTCATACTCAGGTTCCTGTTTATATTTTAGCGGAGAGAGGGTCTCAATTCATAAAGGATTCGTGGAAACTGTGATTATACATTTGCCACTTTGTATGGGTATACCTGTTTTCTCCCCCCCCCTTGTCCTGGTCTTCCTCAGAGTAGTTATCTTTATTTTTTTTAAATCAATATCATCTCCGATTTTTCCCCCGATGAACACATCAGTTTCGCCGCCCCCCTCTCTCCCGTGATGGATTGGCCTACGCTGGGCTTTCCACGCTTGTCTACAAGAGTTTGACAGTTCCGATATCAAAGCTTCTCTTTGGGACGAGTAGCACTATACATACACAAGTTCTCCAGATGGCTTTACAGAGTCTTCATCGACGATCACCTGTAACAACACATGAAAAAGCCATTGGGGGCACTTGTGTATTTTTGGTATGCCATCATGATCTTGACGCGCGTTGGTTCTTTTTCACTTTTTTCATGAGGTTTTTGTTGTTGTTCTGATTGAGGGGTTCCAAAGAAAGAACAAAACAGGTTTACGAGCTCTACTACGGCTGTGAACACTACTGAGAAGTGCAGACGGAATAAACAGAGCGGGACAGCAACCGACGAGTCGTCCGAATGGTATCCTCACTCGGATACCAACGCTCTCCATCCCTCATCAGTCCGTGGATACACAGCCTCATGCGAAGGCTTCCATTGGTCCATATCAATTGCTGGCAAGTCCGATGCCGATGATAGCAAAAATGTGCTCACGGTAGGCAAGGGTAATGGATGATAAATCCATAGTTCGACGACTCACAATCATTTTTTCACACCAACTCTATCTGACCGCCCAATGTGCTGGGTCCAGCTGTCCATGTACAGCTATTGTAACGCGTTAAGGAAAACGGTCTTCCCGGAAATTTTCTGATCTATGCATCATCATCGGGGACTCAAAGAAGGTTTAATAAGACCCCCGAGGCTTATGGATCATGGGATACACCACTATAACCTCCTCCTCTAAGATGTCCCCTGCTCCTGGTATTCCTTCAGATGTTCGGAACGTGTAAGTGAAAAAAGTCTTTCAAATCGGTGCATGTGTCTAACTATTTCCTAGCTCTGGTCCCCTTGTAAGCTTGCCCTCTACTGAAACGTTCTCAAGACCGTTCATGGCTGTTTATTAGATCATCACGTTTATGTTGGGTTCAATTCTATATGGCGTATCGGTTCTCCAAGTGTGTAAGTCCCATAGCAGCTTTAAAAAAAATCCACGATTTTCAACCGAGCTGAACTCTTCGATGATATAGACACTTACTACTTGGCATTCCCCAACGACCGAAAAGCCATAAAGTTCCTCGTCTACTTTGTCTTTTTACTCGACACGACACAGTCCATCATATTCTTTCGCGATGCCTATACGATCTTTGGTCCCGGTTTTGGGGATATGGCAGCACTGAGAGCTGCTCAACTTTCAGGAGTGAGCGTTCCGATTCTCACTGGTCTAAGTGGGTGTTTTTCCCAATAACAACTCGACCCCATGATTTTTTGAGCTTCCCTTCAATAGTCAGCTTAATCGTGCAAAGTTTCTATTGCTACCAAATCCAAGTCATCTCTCGATCGTATATTCGTTCACTTATGATCCTGTCGGTGGGTGCTACCAGGGACGACATTGGATTGGCTCACTGACATTCACCACCCCTGAAGATCGCACTGACACAATTCGTGGCCGCAATTGTCGAAGGAGTGTTCATCTTCAAGATCGATAATTCTGCAATTCTTCAACAGTTAACACTTGTCCCATGCACGGTGAGCTCCCTTCACCCTTCATCTATCTATCAAGTAGACCTCGCTAATAAAACCAAAAAATTGAAAGATATGGCTCGTCGGAAGTGCACTCTGTGATACGATCATTGCCATCGCGATGACCTACCACGTACGTGGAATCGTTTTTCTACTAACGTTTTTCACCCCCCCCCCCCCCTCAAATCGTTTCCCCCAATTTTCCACAGCTTATCAACGCCAGCTCAGGGTTAAAAGGAAACGTCATCATCACCCGTCTCGTTCGTTTAGTCATAGAAACGGGGAGTCTCACAGGTAAGCACACACAAAAAAAAAAAAAACATTCCCCCTCAAAAAAAAAAACTGACGATAATTTCTCATCATCTCCAAAACCACAGCTACAGTCGCAACCATAGACGCCGTCCTCTTCATCGCCGTCAAAAAATACCCCTTCCACATGATCCCCTCTCGTTGTCTAGCCAAACTATACTCCAACACGCTCATGGTCATCCTAAACAGTCGAGTCCGTATCCAAGGCGGTCGCGATGCTGCTAAAGTTCCCGACGTGATCTATAGTGGGTTCTCTTCGAGCGGAGACACTATTCGATTCGCTAGACATCGAGCAGCTAATGGAGGTGGAGGGGGGGGGATGATGATGCCGCATACGGTTGTGTCGCTCACGCAGAGTACGGTGGTCACTTCGGATGAGAGTAGTGCTACTCAGTTGGAGTCGATGAGTACTAAGAATGTAGGTGGTTTGATTTTTTTTTATGATTTTCTCCTGTTCGGTTTCTGAGTTTTTTTTTTTTTTTTTTTTTTGTTTGACCAGATCGGTAAACAGGACGATTCTCAAATGCCAACGCTCGATCTGACCAACAAGTTCAACCGTGACTCGTTTTGAAGGAAAGGCTTCTATGGAGACTGTGTATACGTAGTGAACAATTGTTGGTTTTTTCGAAACCAGTACGCTTGTATGACAAATAGTTATGATATAAGTTATCGTGGTTGAAATGAACTTTGTTTTGTTTGATCAATTATGCACTGGATTATGTCAAAAAAAAATATCAAGAAGCATCGAAGCTGTATCAATAACGATTCTCAATTTTTTCATGTGCACGGTTGTCATCGGTGCCACAAACGACTAGCTCATTGCTTTGCCCTGGGAGGCTGGGAATACAACTCCGTGGTCGCATACCGATAGAGATCCCAGATGGATCTTCTCGATCGTTATCATATATGTAATCTGGTTGCGAACCACGTTTGAGTTTTATGATATGATGATATGCAGTGAAAAGAATTCGAAGGTCTCTTTCATCTAACATCAGAAAAACGCTTTCCCGCACCTGCCTTGATCCCTCCGTTTTAGTCCATTTTCATCCTCCACAGCTCTTGATGCTTGATGAGGCTGATACCATGATTGAAACCAACGTTATATAACCCTCCAGGGTATGTTTCTAGGCCAAGTGCCAAGTTACGATTCCTTCACAAGTACCTCTTCAACGAAGTACCTTGAAACCGGGTATCCAGGCCCCAAGAATCAGGACGCACTCGGCTCGGTGAGATAATTTTTTTTTTTATTTATTTTTCGTAGCGCAACACTAATATATCACCGGCCATCTTCAATCCGCTGATGAGTTAACCGTCACCGGAAAGAACTCGCACCGAAGGGGGGAGACATCGTACATACATACATAAAAATTCAACCCCGTCTATTTCGCATCAGTTACTACCCGTGTCTGACTCTCCACCCATGAGCTGGTGCACCCCATAAAAACAAAACAAAACACAGCGTTTCGTGTTCCTCATAACTCCAAAAAGAAAACAAAGGGCTCGAAATAGCTATCAGCGACCCCATCGAAAAAAAAAAACTCCATCAGAGTGACGGAGGTAACATCCATATCCATATCCATATAGAACCGTATGAGGGTATAACCCACGTATTGAATCAACGGCGAACAAATCGCTAGCGCTTTCAGATTTCCTGAAAAGTCGTCCGAACTACCTAACCGGCGCTAACAATAACATCTGCGATCCATGCGCATGATCCATGGTACTCGGTCCAGGGTTGACTCTGGTTCTTTCAGAAACTACAATTGTTAGCGCGGCTAGGGTAGAATTGGGCCAACTCAGTTGGTTGGTTGGTTAATTACAAGTATGAAAAGAGTCAAGGAAAGGGGGGTCCACCCGGTACTTAACCAAATTTCAAACTCGTCTTGTACCCGTTTCAAAATTACTCGTACGGTAGACAAACCGTTCCTCGGCCAATCTAGAAAGAATAATACTAATTACAAACAATGGCATTCGAGTTCTTTCAACCATGGGAGATGTTAATAATACATATAACGATGACAATTAGCGGGAAAAAAAACCTTAAGCTTGCAGGGTACGATAAAGTGATAAAGTATAACGAGAATGCGAAAGAGATGATGAAATCGATACAGTGACAACGAACAGTGCAACGAGTTGTCCATGAAATGCAGAACGAAGCAGGAAAGTCTGTGATGGTTGCAGAAATCTTCGGGAGCAGAACGAAGCAAAGAAGAAAAAAAAAAGAAGGGAAAAAAGTCACAGCCAAAATCAACAAGCAAGACCAAGACTGGGTACGCCACCAGCCACAGTGCCATTTGCATTCGCAATAGCCTCCCGTAAAGCTGCATTAGCAGCCTCTTGCTTGCGTGCAGCAGAACCGTTCCCAGTACGTCGGTGTAATTCTAAAAAAAAAGCAAAGCCAAATCAGAACTTGAGATCGCTTTAACAGTATAAACCCTACCCAAATTCCTCTCCCCAACCCACACCCTCAACGGCACATTCCCAAGACCATCCGAACCCTTCTTCTCTTTTCCCTTCGCAGCCTTCCCACCAGGAACAGCACCAAGCCCTGCAGCAAGATTCTCACACATAGCAAGCATCTTGAGCGCATCATCCGCTGAAGTATGCAAAAACTGTGACGCTATAAGAGCAAGAACGAGCGCACGAAGGTAGTTATCACCACCAGCAGATGCAGTGTTCAACGCAGCCCGAAGGTCTTGTCTGTAAGAAAAACAACATCGTCAGGAAACGGGTCCAGTAAACAAGGACGCTTCAACACCCACTTCGCTTTCAATATCTCATCCGTTAAACACGCCTCGATGACACGTCCAACGCTCCACATAGTACCACCCAAACCCTTACAAGCCTCAGCAACCTCCAACGCCATCTTCTCAACGTCTTCCCAAGTAAACTCATCGTCGTCTTCCTCACCATCAACTTGCATAGCGTCAGAATCAACTTCACTCATCGCCTCTCTTTTCCTCAAGATTCCAATCCTGACAGCGACCAGACCTGCTCGCGCAGATTGCCTAACAAAGTCATCTCCCCGCTGTTCCGCAACGTGAGTCGCTACTTTATAGCACCGAATCGCTCTCTTTAAATCTCCACGAGTGTGAGCGAGGTGGGCATGATGGAGAGTAACACGAGCCGCGAAAGATTCGAATAAACCATGCGTTCTAAGGTGCGCGATAAGAAGAGATAGGGTCTAGAGGTATCCGTCAGCCTTGTCGTCTTTGGAATCCAATTTCAGCTGCAACCCACCTGCTCAGCTGCGTCAAGCTCTGAGCGCATTATTGACACCTGAACATAGAGGAGCGTTAAAACGACCGAATTATCGACATCTCTCGATTACGTACCCCAATAAGCTCACACATAAGATCCCCCTTAATCTTCGCCATCTTGGTGTCAATCCCTTCAACATCTCCAACGGAGGCCCAAAAAGGTACTACGGAACAGACATCAGCTACATGAATCTTTCGCAAATGGGGAAAAAAAAAACTTGCTCTTCAACTCTCTCTTGATCTCCCTCTCCCAAGCTCCCAGACCTTCCATCGAAAAGATTTTTTTCTTGGGCTTCCTCCCAACCGGATCCTTCTTTGTCACCGCGCTCACCAAAAAGGCGAGCACATACAGAACTCGCGGATGAGTTGTCTGAATATACATAGGTAACGTGTTCTGGTTGGGGAACGGGAGTTCGATGATTCCACTCGCTCGAGAAGAGTCCTCAGAAGGAAATTTGAGGACACCGCTATCCAACAGCGCATGTAGATGGAAGAGCCGATCGCTGCTTTCAACAGCACGACCACCGTAGGAGTAGAAGATGACGCCAATAATGAGGGCGTGGAGGGCCATTGAAGTTGAAAAGGGATCGGAGAATGTCTTGTATGAAGGGGGAGCTGGAGCTGATGCTGTATTGATGTTGGTAGATGGGGAACTGCATTCATTGAGCATTTTAAGTTTGGAAGGCGACGATGAGGGGGGTAAATGGAAAAGATTGATGTCAGCAACACGAAGACCGCCTTTCAAGGGGCTATTGGGTTGCTTTTGAAGTCCATCAGTGGGGTAGTCTATCCCAAGACCTTCCTCGACGGAAGAAAGGGCTTCCTCGACCTGCTCCAATTGGCCGGAAGACATGAGAAGCCTTAGCCGAAGTACACGGGTGAGAAGAGCTACGTTCGAGTGATTGCTCTTTATTGCAATGTTCTGCATGTTTTGTATAGCGGTGAGAGCAGCTCTAGTATCCCGAGGGCGGCAAACACCAGGTGATGCGGAAAGAGACGATGGGGAAGGCGACGACGACGGGAGTATCAGGCTGGTGATGTATTTTAGATGAGCAGTGTAAACAAGGTGCGGGGGATCGGCGGGGATGAAGAAAGTGATCAGTCTGCGAAGCAATGACCGAGCAAATTTGACGTTCTCTTGCCATAAAGCCAGTTGGGCGGCCAAAAACGTGAGCTGAGAGCGATATGAACGTAGGCTGGGGTGCTACGGAACGCTTTCAGCAAGTTCGCACAGTACCAAGGGCGGAGTACTCACTTTTGAAGCAATTAAAAGACCTCTACTGTGAGCTTCTTCCACCTCTCCCTCCAGATTACTGGCCCACATATGATCTTCATCATGGCTGAACCCTCCCTCGAGAGCAATCATCCCAACTTCCGCGATTGCTGTCCATGCTCGACATTCTAGATCCGGACTAAGACCCGGAATTTGTAGACAATATCTCAACGCCAGGAGAGAAACGCACAGAGAATGCGCGTGAAACCGGTGATTAGGAGGGTGTATGAGGAGTGCAGGTAGTGAAATGAGAAACACGGCTGGCGGCAAAGGCGCCAATGATGGCTTCGGATCTTCTTGCGACGACGGCACGGACGACAAGGGCGACGAGCAAGCCTCCACGTCCACGTCCATGTCGTCCCTCTTCCTCTTCGTTGACACTGGCGAACACGACCACAGTAGCGTCGAGCTCGCTTCGGACATTCACAACGACCTTGACCTTCATATGAGTTCTGGAAGAGCCTTCACGAAAGCCGGGACTTACCGCGAAGTAGGGCAAGATAAAGGAGAAGGAGGGAGAAGAGGAGCTGGAGCGTGTTGTCACATCTAGTTGTGTGATGTGACTGTCCGTGTAGCGTTACAATTTTAAGCTCCGCCTACGGGATTTACGTAAGTCACATCATTTTTGATGCACCGACCCCAACTCGCGAGGAGCCACACAGGATTGAGATGCCTCCACTTATTGTATTATCTCAAGCCCCAGGAGCGGAGATGAGATGAGATGAAGGTACCCGTAGCCGCAATGATTCGCATTTCAGAGTGGATAGTGCGTGCAGAAAGATAGAAACCTTAAAGAGGATTGGCGCGGAGTTGTAAATCTAGAGAACATCAAGGCTCTTTCCGCTCATTTCTCACAGGACGCTAGGGTGAGAAGTAGTAATAAATCACTAATCAGTCATCGTCCGCTAATACCACACCGGCAGATCCGTATTGGAAACTGATAACTTCTATTTGCAATCAAAAACCCTAAATATCCCAATCTTGATTCTTCGTGGACGGGTTCACATGCTATATAAAGGTAGGCGGCAAGATAACCAACGGTTTTATCGCACTAGACTCGGCCATGATACATAGCAAAATTCCTATCCCCCCCGCAACTCAAACCCTGACATGCACTACATTCCGTCAGCCACCGATGGATGGATCACTTACCATACTGGATATGTGTGAATGGCATCATAAACACTCCACCAATCACCGCTTGTTCGTGTTTCCACGCCTAGACGGTTCCGTGCATTCGATAACCTGGGGCGAAGCCGTCGATGCCATGTACCGAGGAGTCCATCTCATCCAGGAACGCGTCAAAATCTCCGCCTTGCCTGGACACTCGGCTCCAATCATTGCAATGGTCGCTCAGTCAGGTAAGAGTGATTCTTAACGTCGAGACTTCAATAGCTGATGACCATGAATAGAGACTATATCGTACGGCCTTACTAGACTGAGCATCATGCGTTCCAACTTCATTCCGTTCATGGTCTCTCCTCGCAACTCCCCCGACGGTCTCGCACATTTGCTATCAATCGCCCGTGTCCAACATGTCCTATTCAGCGAAGATGCTACGTGTAGCTCACTTGTCGAAGGTGCTCTAGCAATACTGCAAAAAAATGCCGGCGATCACGCCCCACCGCTTCCTAGCACTTCCCCCATCCTAGTATACGAAGACTTCTTTCCAATTACGGCCGAAGAGCATACCAAACCTACTAAAGCCGTGCCACTCCTGCGCAATGAATTAGAGGATATTGTAACTTACTGTCACTCTTCCGGTAGGTTTTATTCGCCAGACTTTCGTAGGACCCAATCAATCCTGATAACATTCAGGATCCACTTCTCATCCCAAACTCATCCCATGGACCAATCGAAAACTACTCGGATTCGGAGCCACCCCGTTCTATGGCGAACGAGACCTGACAGACTCCATCGTCTCAATGCACACCATGCCAATGTTCCACGGTTACGCGGGTTTATTATTCTCGGGCGCCGTAAGATTACTTCCAGCGATTTTTTCGAGGGTTCAAGGCTCATTCCTCTGTCATTCTACCAGTTCTGCACCGGTTTTGTGATATCCTGCTTTCAACCTCAGTCACCGGCTATATTGCCTACGGCGGATAATGTTCTAGCTTCAAGCAAAGCAACGGACACCGACTACATACCAACCGTTCCAAGCTTCTGCGAGGTTCGTTATTCTTCAGTATCTCCCTTCAAACGACACATTTACCTTATCTCTTGCGTAGGAATGGTCGCACTATCCTGAACGGCTTGAATGGGTGAAAAAAGGCGGTCTTGTAAGAAATCTTACCTCTCCTGACTGGCGTGCCTTCTGATTAATTTTTATTGAATAGATTCCGGGAGGTGGCCCTCTCACTAAAGAAGCTGGAGATAAACTCGTCGCGGCAGGCATTCCAGTCTCAATTCTCTTCGGCTTGTGAGTTTTGTGCGCTATATCAGATATCGAATCTCACGTTACAAATGGTTTTTCCCCCGTAGGTCGGAAATCGGACCGTTTAGTATTTTCCTCCCGAGTAAGACGGTCCTGCCAGGGAAAAAAAATCTATATTTACTGATAACGAACATAGAATCGCTATTCGACGAGGACTGGGAGTACTTCAAGTTAAATCCACAAACCAAGATTCAGCTCGTCCCTCAGGGAGACGGAACACATCAAGTGATCCTTGTCGTAAGGTTCTCCACCCATCTCATGTTTCCTTCCGTTGATTGCGGACTATCATTTCCACATCAGCCTTCCCCTGCCTGTTTGCCATGCTTGTACAACACCAAAGTGGACGGAGAAGATGCATACAACACCTCCGACCTCGTGGTTCCCCATCCCACCAGGAAAGGTTACTGGAAAGTAGTCGGGCGGACCGACGACCTGATTGTTCATGCGAATGGAGAAAAGGCAAGGTCCATTTCGTTTTTTTTTTATTTTCGAGTCTTTCTCATGCTCTCCCTTTTACGCCAGACTAACCCGAGCCCATTGGGTGAGTAAAGCTTCAGAGCACTAACACGGATGCACCCAAATATTGAGTTATCAAATCAGAGGCGAAATTGAGTCGCGATCCTCATATCCGCTCCGCTATAGTATTTGGAAGGGGTCAATTCCAAGTGGGAGTACTGGTCGAACCAGAGCATCCGGAGGATTTTAAGAGTCCTGATGAATTCAGAACTGCCATTTGGTTCGTGACATTTTTTTTACTCGCTATTTTTGAAAGTCTTTCAATGCCGACTAAGCTCCTTATAGGCCGACTGTGGAAAAGATGAACACTTTGGCCCCTCAACATTCAAGATTATTCAAGGAGGTAGGATTTTTTAATAGCACTTATGTTATTCTTCTTCTGATGTCCCTTCCAGATGATTCTAGTTGCCGATCCCACTAAGCCGTTTAAATATACATCCAAGAATTCTGTAAGGTAGGAGAATAACTAAAGTGTACCAGTCACTTCTATTGATACATTTGTAATTAGGCGACAGGTCACATTGAAGGAGTATGATGATGAAGTATCCATGCTTTATGAGAATGTCAAAGCCAGCACGCAACCCGAAATATCTACTCCACTTCAATGGGACTTGGACTCTTGCAGAATTTTTATTCGGAAGGTCATCAAGAGTGTATTCCAAAAAGAGGTGGGAGATGATGATGACCTCTTTTTGAAGGGGTGTGATAGGTATCCTATTTCACTATTTTTGAGTGTATAACAGACAGGCTGATTATGGTCACCGTTCAAAGTCTTCAGGCAACCTGGATCCGCAACACATTTCTCCGCGCCGTCCGTGACACTACGAAATTAGATACTCGACAAGCTCCCTGGAACTTGGTCTATGACCATTCTACCATCACAAAGCTCAGCAGCTACCTGCTTCATGTGGTAACTCATCACAGTTTTACAGAGACAATCTCTCCTAAGGACTCAAAACTACATGTCATGAGGGATCTGGTAGAGAAATATTCTGGACATTTTCCCTATTCTTCAAATTCACGCGTAAGAAAGAGTGTGGGGAAAAAGAAAGTTGTTTTGTTGACGGGCTCGACTGGTGGATTTGGATCATTTGTCCTTGCTAGGCTGATCACAGATGGAGACGTAACACAAATCTACGCAATGAACCGGATGAGAAGTAATGGTGCAGAATCCTTACAGAGGAGGCAACAGAAGGCATTCCAGGAACGGGGCCTGGATGAAGCTCTTCTTATGTCAGAGAAACTCAAGTTGCTGGAAGCAAATCTATTGGAAGCTTCCTTTGCGTTGTCCTCCACAGATTTTCAAGAGGTATGTCTTTCATTTATTTTCATACTATCTGAACCTCTATTAAGTCTTCACCCTTCAGATGCAAAAGTCTGTCACTCATATAATCCACAATGGTATGCAATGTAGTAAATCTTACTTGAAGAACTCATTGAAAGTTCAATAGCCTGGCCTGTCAATTTCAATCTGGACCTATTATCCTTTGAGCCAATGTTAATAGGCTTGAGAAACCTCCTCAACTTTGCAATTGACTTTGGAGCTTGCTTTCTCTTTGCTAGCTCCGTTGGAGTCCTGAGCAGTAAGTCAATTGAATTGTCTTGATTGTTTTCAATACAAACTCATCTATAGACACATCGGAGAATTGTCTGATTGCTGAAAAGCCCACCCCTCCTCAAACTGCTCTCGGAAGTGGATATACAGAATCAAAATGGGTGGCTGAAGAGATTATCCTGAATACTTCTCAACAGAGTGGGCTCCATGCTGTTATTGTTCGTCTAGGTCAAATATGTGGCAGCAGCAAGAATGGTGCTTGGAATACACAGGAATGGGTACCTACTCTGATTCAAAGCTCAGTTCAGCTGGGCTGTATTCCCACTGATGACAGGGTGAGTGTTTCAATTCTGCTTGCTGGAATACCCCTTACATGTTTTCAATAGGTAGTATCTTGGATCTCCCCACAGATGGCCTCTTCTGTCATTGTTGAATTTCTTGATAGGGTTCCAACTCCCGGAACCATCCTGCACATTAGAAATCCCCATCCAGTCTCTTGGACATCCTTGGCAAAGATTATTGCCACAGAGCTAAAGGTAGAGATAGCCTCATATGCAGAATGGCTGGAGACACTGGAAGCCAGGTGTGGTGAGGGGCAAAATGAGATTAATGCCATCTACCTATTGCCATTCTTTCAGTCTTTACTTGGGAGCAGTGATTCAGATGCAAAAGAGGCATTTGGAATCCCACTCATGGATATTCAGAATGCCAAGCATGCCTCTAGAGTTCTGGCTCACTCTGAAATGTATAAACTTGGGGAGACTGATGTGAAGTGGTGGATACGTTATTGGAGAAAGACAGGGTATATTTGAATGACATGTAGCCGTTTTGAAGAGCTTTCTGGTTGACGCTGTAACCCCTAGACATTTAGATAATACTATTAGACTCCCTCGGTCCTCATTACGTGAATGCATCCACTGGGCACCGCTCGCCTTCTGACTTCTCTAAGCAGGCAGCCGCTGCCTAAGTGTATTATCCGTAGTGGGGAGATATGGATCTTATCAGCGCGGATCTTAGATCCACAAGCCGCGGAATTGAACATGATAGTGATCAAAGGCAAATGAAAAAACGAATAGAAGGGTGCCAGAAACCAGATGCCAGTCACAGAGTCCGAAGTTCTACGAAGTACGAGGCCCCTAAAACAAAAATGGAACTGTGGGAAATTTATCACCGTGCCAAAGATGGAGTTATTTGCCTATCAGAGTGAGCTGCTGTCGCAAGACCCGCCTCGAGTCGACAGGAATTTTTGGCGATTCCCGTTATGCCCCCGGATGCCACCCTTCTCACCTTTCTCATGCAATCTTGGGCTCCCGCGACACTGTCTGATTTCTGATTCTCTTCACCCGCTATCCACGGCCCATCAGGCCTTCCGTTTCCGAGGTTCTTCATTCTAATCGCGCCAAAAGCCACTGATAGTCACAATGGCTTCTGAATGAAGTCAAAATTAATCCGACCTAGTCTGTGCGCGCATTTTCTCATGGCCCGCTAATGATTAACGGACATAAAATATTGCCCATCACTGAGGACCTCATGCTACCGCTGAAAACTTGTCCAATATCATGTCCCATACGATATAAAGGTGGGTTTCAGCGCCTTTTGAGTCCTCACCATAGTGAATATGGATATCGTGAACACTCTAGGAACGGTGTCAAGATTGGCCTCGCTGATTCTCTCCGCGTACCTCGTTATACGTGGGTCCTCCCCACCACTCCGTACCCTCGAGTTACCGCCTTTTGGCCCGTCCTTTTCCGAAAAACGAGAATGGCTTATGATTCGGTCGAACGTTTATCTGGGCCCATTTTTTAGGGTTAGTTCATCTAGTTCAACCACCCTCTTCCGATTATTCTAAACCGATTCACAGTTGGGATACTCGATTGTTACCCTCTTCGAATGCCTGTTCATTGTCATCATCGACGCACCGACTTCTCCCATCTCAAGTCTTCTCGTCCAATGGTTCCCTGCCAAATATCTCCCACTCCCAATGCGAGCCTCTCAGCAATCTGGATACATTGCAGCACTCGGACTACTCACCGGCATTGTAGGAGGGGTTCTCCGTATCGCATGCTATAGATATCTAGGCAACGCGTTCACCTATAACATCACCAAATCGAGCCCCAAACTCGTAACTTCAGGCCCTTACTCTTTCGTTCGACACCCAGGCTATCTGGCGTCGTGGTTAACCAACATCGGGTTGACTTTATATCATCTGTCCCCCGGATCCTGGCTTCGAGAAAGTGGTGTACTCAATAACGATGCATGTAAGGTAGCCCTGGGCATGTGGATTTTCTTCAGACTCTTAGTGACAAATATCGGCATGACTCTGCGGACAGAGGAGGAGGATCGCTTGATGGAGAGTAAGTTTGGGAAGGAATGGGAGGTGTGGCGGGAGTCTGTGCGGTATAGAATATTCCCTGGGTTGTACTAACGACATCCGAGAAAGGGCAGTGTTCGCAATAAATCTATTTCTGATACTTTGCCCCAAAGTTTGGAGCGGACGTTCGGGACGGCAATCCTCGTTGATCGATTGTTGGCGTCCTGCTAGCTTACCTGGAGAGTTTCCTAACTTGAGAATAGCGGAATCTCCGAATCAAATCCGACTCTGGGAAGCACATTCCCCTTCTGCTGCCGCGTTCCGGATTGACTATCCTCAAAATATTCATGGATACTAGCGTGTAGGCTCTATCCTTATGCTCTAGAAGCTTAGTTCAGACACACTGTATATGTATACTAGTACAAGGTGTATCAGCTTCTCCCGTGTCTCTATCGGCGGCGTTCGGTCGTCTGAGGCAAACCTAATACCCTCTATCGCCGTACTTACAAGAGCGAGTATGAACCAGTCACTAAACTAATCTCATCGCCGTCCATCCCGATGTGATGCTTCCGAATAATCCTAATACCGCTAGATTTTTCACATGTCAAATCACAGCTTAAAGTTTTCAACCGAATGACAACAACATATCAGCATCAGCTTCGACACAACCATCAATCAGTTAATCGGGCGTGTTGTCGGTCTGAATTGCTTAAGTAATTCTCGATATCCTCTTAATTGTAGAGTAGACTCTCAAATTTTGCTCTGGATATATGACCGGAATCCGTCTGAAAATTCCATTTTGAGCAACTCAGGTGTTGGGGTGGATCATTGACAGAGCTGAAAGCCCCCCTCTTCCAGCGGCTGCGCAACGTGAGTACTTGAGTTGCCGCCACCTTCATAACAACTCTGGTTCGATCTCCTGAAATCAACATGATATGGGTATTTGAGGATGATCTGTGGTTCAAATGATCTAAATATTCTCAGACGCACGATAAAAGTACAGTCCTAAAAAAAGAAAAAAAAAAGATCCACCATCTCTGTGTATTCGCCTCACAACCTCTCTGGCTCACTCGATGCTATCGGAAGGTTTGAGCCTACTGATGGAAGGTAGATCGGGAGCGAAGTCACGTTTGTCATCTGATGTGACGAATCGTGTATCGTTACAACTTCAAACTCCGTCTTAATGCGAGGCTTCTGCCGTCGAGGTGCTCGTCGACGCACTCGAGACCCCATCCATGGTGAGGAACTTACCTGCTTTTACGACCTTCGCTGACTCAAGGAATCAACAAGAACTGAACATCTTCCTCAAAACTTTCGGCAACCTGGGACAGGCTGTAAAATCTTCTCAAAGCGTGGTTCTAGTCGAAGCGAAGGTCAAAGTGACGGTGATCTGAGTAGCAGTGGCAGTCGTGATGAAGATCGATGTGATGGTGGTGGAGTGACCTGTGATTACCATGTCGACATCCCTCCAAAGAGGGAGGAGATGGCTGAGTTATTTAGGCTGTTGGAGGGAAGCGCAGATGGGCCATCTCTCAAATCGCATCTTGGACATAACAGCAGTTTGTGGCTGGTCCCATCCAAAGAGCTGCCTCAACCATTGATGATTAATCTGCGCTTGGACTCATATAACGCCACAGTCTGCTCACTATCGATCGTGTTTGACCGAATTCTGAACACAAACGACCTTACACAGTAAGCCTTACATGCACATTATGATGGTTGAAAGACGTACTTATTGTAGTGACTTTTTTTCTTCTAGGCATATGCTGGCCAGCCGAAAAAGCGAGAGGTACGACCCCTCATTCCCAGTTTGAATCTTCTGCTGCAAGACCACGCCACTCGGACGTCAAGGTGAAGGAGACTATGGCCCTAAGCTCCCTTCCATGCTCAGCGTTCACCACCGCTTGGGCTGGGCGTCGTTGGTTATCCACGTCGGCACGTAAAACCTCCTTCGAAGTACGGCAAGGTTTCTTTCGAACAGTATCTCTTGAAAGGTGCGTTTTGCGCAGCCGGCGCCTACTAATACTATTCGCTTATGGATTCAGAGTACAACATTCGACTTCTTAACCCCGATGGCCTTCCGGTTGCAGATATTCGCAACAATAAAGGAAAGCCACCGTCTTATCTTCCTGCCGAACTCCGAGTCTGCACCATCGAACAGGATAGAGCGGTCCTTGGCATACCAGAAGAGAGCTACACGCCTCCTGAACGAATTTCTGCATCTAGGAACGGCGTGTCTGAGGTAGGAAACTGCTTAAACATCTTTAAAAATATCACTGTGTGATCATTGACTCTTCCTGCTTATAAGAGAGGATATTGATATTAGAAGAAGAGCTTCCGAATATTATCAAAGCGCTCAGAAACCAAAACGCTCAATACGAAAAAAAACCCTATCGTCCCGTCGTATCAATTATCGTATGCGGCCAAAGACAACGTGCAGGTCAAGAGTCATTTCCATTCAACTAGCTGAATTCTTCGCCACAGACGCTCAAAATGCAGCATCGAAAATCCGAAAATACGCGTATAGGAACTGTAGTTGACAAGGGTATTACGGGAATGCAAGTCATTCAGCCATCCGAACTACTCAATAACGATCTCAGCGCTGACTAGGACTTATTATCCAACAGATTCCATTCAAATTTCGACTTTTTCTACCTTCAACCCCCACGCTGGGATTCAAGGAACAACTCAAATTGACCCACTATGCCCCCATATCCGACTAAACTCGTTTCACTGCCAGGGAGGAAACGAATTAACGCTAGCTATCTCCTCTTTGCGCGGGTAACAAGGTTCGTAAGCCCCATTCTACCCGCGTAGAATGTGAGCGTGGAAGGGTGCTCTCGAAAGTGAGACGGACAAGGGGAGTTTAGGCTCGGTGGCCAATGTGAAGGAGGTAAAGCGAAAGCCGAATAATAAGGAGGCAGAGCAGGACTTCTCGAAGGTATTTTGAAGAAGCCAAGAGGGCGTTCCATAGTTTCACCACAATTTATTGACGCTGAGTTCTCCATTCATCCGGACATGAGGGGATGCGGTGTTCTACATTTAATTCCCTGTACGCTAAATGAAACATATTCTAAATAAATAGGTAATCTGTATAGGTATGCAACTGTAATCCCTTTTCAAAGATATCTCAAGGTAGTTGACCCCACTAAATTACTCCTTGATCCGACCGCCTAATGCTTTGTACAGCTCTCCACCAAACGCCGCCTCGCTTCGGTCCCCAGTTTTTCTTACGTGCTTGAAATGGTTCGAGAGAAGGAATGCCAAGTCGAGGGATTGTTCAAAGTTGAGTCTGGGATCGCAGAAGGACTGGGCGATTCGAGAATACATAACGTCAATGAATAACAGACTTCGAAAAAGAGTTTTCAAGAATCCCTTACCTGATATCTCAAGCCCAATTCCTCCTCGGACAGCTCCATACTGCCTCCCAAACATTCTGTTACACTGTAACCGTCATCGTTAAGTTCACCTGTAAATTCAAGCGATGCGCCGCCAAGATAAGTTCCGAGTTTGGCATGTACTGCCAATGTAGCAGTGAGCTCCGTTATTATACTCTTGAAATGGCGTGTTTTGAGGCCCGTAGTGGCCGAAGTGTGTGTGCTGGATGTAAGCATCGTTCAACATTAAGGAAAAACTAGGTCCACGTGAAAAACCGAAGACCACTCACTTTCCATGCATAGGATCGCACACCCAGACAACTGGATGCCCAGACTCTTGGATGGTTTGAATATGCCCCGGTAGGTGAGCCTCCACTTTGTCAGCACCATAACGGGTTATGAGAGTAACTCGGCCGGGCTCTTTATTGGGGTTGACGACTAATGGGATTCGTAGGTAACGTTTTAGATTTTCGAGACGAAAGACTGGAACTGGAGCAGAGAAACTCACGCTCGACTAAGCGAACTAACTCGTCCCCCTTCATGGTCGGGCCAACTTTAATACCAATGGGGTTACGAATACCACGGAAGTACTAGGTAATCAGAAAAGCCGCGTCCGGCATTAGAACATGGTCAGAAGACCGATCGATAGCACTTACCTCTACGTGAGCACCATCCAGCTGCCTCGTCCTGTCTCCAATCCAAATGAAATGGGCAGAAGAGTTATAGTAGCCCTTCGATCATCGTCATGAGTCTCGTATAGTACGGAAGGGAAGACCAAATAAACGTACATCAGACTTGCCAAGGACGTCGTTCTTCCTGGTAAGTGCTTCTTCATAATCTAACATCAGACCCTCATGGCTGCAGAATGGAAATAATGTCATTAAAAGAATGGCATAAGGTTAACGCGACTGTCTCACCTGACGTAGAAATCGACTTCTCCGAAAGCTCCACCCCTTCCAGCGCCGCTTTCAAAGCCATCTCCTTTTGTAGCTCCAATTGTCTGACTGAAATCTAGAGCATCCGACAACGAATCGATAATCTCGGTGAAAGAGTTTCGTAGGGTATCCGAACGGACGTGGTTCAAACTCCAGTCTCGGGGGTGTGCTCCATACAGACTTGCATATCCTGAAGACAGAAGACCACGAATGTAGTTCAAGGTTGTGGTCGAGTGGAAGTACGCGCTATAGAAAGAATCAATTGTGAACAAAAACCCCGAAATTGAAGAAAGTTTTACCTCAATAAACGGTCTGGGTCTGGTTGTCGGTCGTTGATATCCAGGCCGTTTACATTGTCACCACGGAAACTCATGACTTCCCTCACTATCTCTTCTCCATTCTCTCCTTTGGTCTTGACTTTCTCTTTGGGGCTACTCCTTGGTTTTGCGTACTGACCGGCGATCCTACCAACACGGACCTGATGGTCGTCCAGATAAAGTGGACTGAATAGGTGTGAAGAGTAAAACCACATACCACTGGTTTTCGGCCGCCCCAAACGAGAACAAGGGAGAAACTGAGAATCAACCCAACTTTCTTCTCGATATTTCCCGCTGTACAACTATCGAAACTCTCTGCACAGTCCCCAGCGTGTAGAAGGAAAGCCTTGCCCTCTTGAACGCGTGCAAGTTGGTGGCGGAGCCTTTCGACCTCTGCGGCTGTTACTAACGGTGGCAAGCTCGAAAGTTTGTTGAGGACACTAATTGATCTCTTTTCAGTGCAAAGAGAAGGTGTATGGACACAAATCGAACACACCGAGGTAGTTTATCCGCGTTGTCTCCCTCGTAATGCACGGGCTTTTACAGAAAGCTATCATTCCTGATCAGCAAGTAGGATGATAGAGAGACATACCTGAGCAACAGTCTTGGTTTTCCAGGATGTAGGAGTCCATTCTCCGACTGTGGCCATCGTTTTGCGATTTTGTGGGTTAATGAAGATGGAAGTCGAGGAAAGCGCGAGATCGATGACCTCGGTCCGGACACACCGCGTCTTTTTCTCCCTGTTTGCACGTGGCCGTGGTAAAGTTTACGCTTGAAAGCGGCCGGGCCTCGGCGAGGCTTCGCGCGAAAGGCTCTATTCATCCGCACCTGGACTCAGAGCGTGGGCACGAGTGTAACATTTGGAGTTAAGTATTCAATTTAACCTTTTACTCTGGTGCCAAACGTCGCTCGCTTGGCAAGAACGCGTCACAACGCGTCCAAGTCCTTGACAAAAGCTCACAAACGATCCCCGACAGACTCCGTGGCGATCACACCTTCAATCTTACCACTAGGTGCGTGACTATCCTCTCTAGGTATATTATTCTTGCCTCGAAGGAATCTCATCTGTAATGAGCAACACCGCCGGCTTCCGGGTACCCGTTCTCATTCGTTGTCCGAATTTCTTGGTCCGAAATCGCGCACGTTCAAGCACGACGAGCAAACACACAAATGCGGCCGCTAGTCAACTGGTTGCGCTTATGTCGATTGCTAAACATTGTCCATGGCTGTCGGAGCATCATTTTGGGGGTCAATTGTGAGTACCCTTCTCACGGTCGCTGCTTTCAGCTATACATGAAAGTTTTGCAGTTAGCTCAGCCGACGTGAAACTATGTTGGGAAGTTCATCGACTCCCCTACTTTCCGGCACGAATTGTTCATCTCACAGTTTTTTTGGCGTTCCAGGTCTCTTTCCCCAAATATGTCGGGATGCAGCGACAAATTGTTCATGGAACAAATTACAAAGGCCCCGGATCAAAGCTACGCATTACTCTTGTGAACTATGTGATGCCTTTCACCAAGCTTTATCTAATGCCAAAGTTCGGATCACAGCATCCCAAGAACTGCTGGCTGACGTCGTTGTCCTGCGGCTTCATGTGTTCATTTCTGGGCATCATAACTTACTACTATAGATCGACGTTCAGCTCGGAGTAGATTCCGCGCCATCTAGACTCTCCTGATTTCTAAGTTGCAAGAAACTTTAATCCTCGGTATTTATCTATGTCCTTAGCTGAGTCCCCAGGAAACAGAGTTTACTCATTCCCAGCTTTCTTCTGGCATCCTTAGAGTAAGAGAAAATGCTGTCTGACCTTGAATAACGTTTCTATTCTGCGACGGTGCGCGCTGAGACTAGAAAAGAAAGTTTTAAAACTCGGCAGTGTTGAAATATGCAGGGTGAAGAGTAAAGGTACAAAGTTGCAGGGCTTGAGTCCCGCCGTGGGGTTTATTCAAGGGGAGGAGGAAGGAGGAGGAAAGAGGAAATATCACATATCTATTTATTGAATTATCCTGTATAACACTCTTCCAAGATAGAAGTTCTTATTTTTGCTAATATATTTCAAACGGTAGTAGCCAGCTTTTTTGAGCAAGGCAGCTTTTTCTCCTTAGGCGTCGCAATTCATAGAGAATACTAAACATCCCTCACCTCATTGAAGTTTACAGATGGAGATGATATGGCAATGCAGGAGCCTAAGCAAGGGAGAAACACGACACCTTTGACCTCTCTCATCCTTACTTCCTAGGTTTTCTCCATTTTCCGTTTCCGTTTCTTATGATTCCTTTACATAAATATCATACTAGTTCTCAACAACATACCTCTATGCTCCTTGCCTCCTTTGATCAGGTTCAGGTTCCGGTCACCACTGGACTCGGAGTACTATAGTCTTCTGAGAGTCACCTGCAAACCTACTGACTCTTCAATCCTCCCCCCTCCCCTCTTTCTTCCCGCTCCCCTCTTTCCTCCCCGCCGTCCGTCGACCTTTTTCTTGCAAAAAAAGTGCATAAATAAAGGCCAAAACCCACGGCGGGACTCGAACCCGCAACCTCCAGATTTTGTTTTCTGATCCAAGTCCCACTACGAGTGCGAGAAGGTAGAAGTCTGACGTCATAGCCATTAGACAACGCGGGCGTTATGGAAACAACCGGTTATTACATTCTGTATGGCTCAATACATGTTACATCCTGTAGCACTATAGTAATTCATAGAGAATGTTGGTTGTTTCGGTTACGTGGGCCATTTTTATGATTTGGGGGCAAAAAACCTCAAGCTTATAGGGAGATGTACACCATGAAGGAGAGTTATTCATGTGAGAACACTACACATATCTATATCAACCACTTCCAATAATTAACCTTTGAAAGTCTGTGCCTTTGTGAATCGGTGGCCCGTGTCAATCTAAAATCAAGCCATGGTTTCTGTATTTTTTACTGACATTGTTGTGCCTCCAAAGATCAGTATTACTGCATGCTTCAACTATCCCAAGTGAGTGCATTGGAATTTATTTAGAATTGTAGATAACACCATTGGGGGCATGGCTACCAAAAGACACTGAACTATCCAACAATACAAAAAATCTGGAATCTATCCAAGAATTGATTGACTCAGCCTCAGAGCAATCGGCCCTGTTTAACAGATCAACAGTGGTGAAGGGAAATTATGGTAGCAAGGAAGCCCGTGTGAACAATAGGCTCTCCGAGTGTCATAGACTGGTCTTGACTCTTTTCACTTGAGGAGTTGAGTCAGGGATTTACTCTGGTACTCTGGGAGTCTGTTTTGATCTGTGCTCCCGGTTAAATGTTCCCATGTTGAACATGTTAATCTAGATTCAATTATTTAAAAATTATGTGCGAGTGTTGTAAGTACATGGCGTTCCAAATAAATACCGTGGACCTATTGAGCGCAACGCGAGATACATTAACTGGTACATGCGTGTGTTCTTTCCAAACCTGATCACATATAGTAATGACCTCTTGCTTACCCTGACTCAGATGAATATCAGTACCACCCGACGTTTCAGGACTCCAATTGAAGTATCACTGAAGAAGTTCGACCCTTGTCAAGCCCCAAATTGTTCCACCCGAACCATTAGGCCATTGAGAGACCATTTTGTGGATATAAAGGCGCAATCAAAGTAGTTCAAATCTCCTCACTGACAACCCTTCAGTACTATCTCTTGAGTCCTTCCAAGCTCACTCGTACCAAATTCATCATTCATGGTGTCCCCCAAGGCTACCTTCCTGCTCCTAGCCGCTTGCACACTGTCTCTTTTACTCAACGGTGCAGAGGCCTAATGCAACGTACGTTTTCGTCATGATCAGTATCTTAGCAAACTTTTCATGTTTTATTATGCAGAGAGCCCCATGCTACGACAGGCCCCCCAATTGTGGAACTTTTTGCTGGCACGACGATATCGGCGCGTGCTCCGTTTGCCCGTCGCAATGTTTTGAAGGATGTTGATAATTTGACTCTAGCTGCCACGAGGTGAGAATATTCAATCCAAGTTGTCAGCTAGAAGTTTCCGTTGCCTCGCTAAATTATAATGTTTCCTTTGTAGCCTAAAACTCGCTGACTATGTCAGAGAGTCAGCACAATTAAGCTTTGATCAATAAGCTCGTAGTTACATATAAGGAATTATCATCGTCAAATCATACAAACCTTCAACCAGTCGGCGTGTCATAAGTATATACATTGAGTGTCCCCGGGGTCTAACTTCCGCTTTATGAGCATTTCCCAGAACTTTTCTCCTCAATAACACTCGTATCGGGTCGTCGAGGAAGACTCCTAACCAATCTTTGAATCCCTGCGAGTGCTCCTGAGTTTCCACCGTCCCCCGCCCCACTCACTCTTCTCGTCGAATCATCATACGTCGGTGGCAATTCTACCGGACGATGACCACCCTCCGATGATTCGACAGGCGGTCTCCAACCACTGTCTGAATGTTGAATGACTTCACGACTCGTCCCCGCTCGAGGTCCAAAGTGTGAACGTGGTGTAACTGGTTCGGCAGGCGAATCCGGAGTAGACCTGTCCCGGTCCGCTTGAGATAATCTAGCGTTTTCAATGCTTTCTTTTGACAGAACCGTGGGGATAAATGGTGTCGGAGAAGGCGGGTTGTACAAGGAAGTGGACAAAGTTTTCTTTCTCCTCCCATAAAGTAACCAAAGTAATAGAGCCACGAGAATTAACGCTATTGCTGCACCTACCGAAATACCAGTTATGATACCGGGGCTGCGAATCAGAGAAATGAAAATGTAAATTCGCCTTAGAATTGATAGTAAACGAAAGGGGCGAACCTCAGGTTAGTATGCGAAGATGGAGTAGACATGGGGGGAGATTTGGTAGGCTCCCCATTCAATGTTTCGGATGGATTATGTGTAGAGCTCGCTGGAGACGGATCGGAAGCGGTACTACCTCCTGTCGAAGTTGAAGTCGTCGAATTACTGGCGCCGGTGCTAGTTATAAATTGATTAATAAGTCACTGTGGACAAAATTCAACCTGTTTCCGGAACACTAGACTCACTCTTCCGATCCCATAAGTATAGCCTGAAATGCATGACTTTCTCCATCTGTCCTAAACAAAATCTCAGTACTGGTATCCCGAAAAATCAGGCCAAGGGCAATCTTAAACGGACAGCTTTGCAGGACTTCGTCCTATCAAATGAAACGTCCTAAGTCGGACCCGATTCAGCCACCTATCAAGTAAAGGATTTATGCAGCGTACCCCGTTTCCTTCGCCATAAACGTAGTTGTCCCTGATCCAGACTCCAAAGGCGGTATCGGGAATTTGCTCGAACGAGCCGTTGGTGAGAAGAGTACCAATCTGATTTCAGTAGCTACAGGATCGGTGTCCTGTGTATAACTTGCGACAACTGGAACACCGACTGTAACCACAGAGGGATCAAGCGAGATTTGAAATGCGAGGATCGGATGGATGAAAAGTGACTGGCTGATGGGGACAAGGGTCAGTTAAAACAATCTAAATGGCGGAGTTTTGGAAGTTTTTGCCAACGAACAACGCAAAAGCTCGTAATAAGATCTTCATGAACGATTCGTTGTCGAAAAAAAGTGGGGGAATAATCAAGGGAGAGACACAAGCAGGTCCAGTACCCGCCCACACCCATCAGTACCAGATATTAATATAGTCATCCAACCTGCATTTTCAGGGTCTAGTACGGAGGGAATTCAATTCCCGCGCCCTGGTCTGACAGGGCCCACCCTCAAAGAATTTAAATTTGAATCAAACGTAATTCAATGGTCTGTCCTATCGATAGATGAGCGAATCAAAAGATCATGCGACTATCAAACCAAGACGGAGAGAGGCACCTAGTGAGAAGGGATGGGGAGTAAGGTGAATTGAAAAATGCGCTTTAGGCCTGAGCCCAAGGTGTCCACCAGTAATAGACGCTAAAGCGTCGGCAGCATCCGAGGCTTGAGGCCTCAACGTTTTTAACCTGAACCACGAGCTGATGGAGACATCTCTGACGCGACTTCTGCTGGTATTTGATTTACATTCCCTCTTCCGGCTCTCTGCGGGGTCGTTTCTTCCATCAATTGAGAGGAACCAGTGCCTTGATAACCCGACAATCTACTTCTCTCCTCCAACTCACGTATCCTCTCAGCCATAACGTTCATCCGCGTTACCAGCTCTTGCTCTCTCGGTGATAACGGCTGCGTATCAGCAGACGTATACGCAGGAATACTCGGGTCTTCTTCGGGACGTCGCACCGTGGCGGGGACGGAATCCTCCGCGTTCCCTTCTGATTCAAGCGAAAGTACGAAGTCACCCACAAGACCGGGAATCGTTTCAGCTGGTAAGGGTAAGAACTAGTCAGAACACACCTCGTTCAACGTCTGGCACAGGAATCGTAGCGGAGGATGTCGTCTCCCTCTCCTTGTGCCGTCGACGGCGCTTCTTCCTTCCTATGCACAGAATGGATATGCATGAACAAACGATGATCGATACAGTCCCGGTGACTATCACTACAATGTCGGCGGGGTCTAACATGGTGAAACTGGTCGAACGGGGGGAATTGGGGGGAAGAGAGGATTTAGGAAGGGGGGGGGGCGACTGACTCGAGGATACCACGCTATTTGAGTTCTCTGGTTGTGTTTTGACGCCACTTCCCCCATTCCTTGGCTGAGGGCTTGGCAGTTCTCTGGGTACAACCGTGCAAGTTATTTTTTTCACACGATTGAAGTGTTCAAATGACAAAGCTGCTTATTAATCCTCGGAAACTAACCGTTGAGAAAGCAGATCTAGAAATGAGAAATTTGTAGAAGGCTTAGAGAGTACATCCCTTTCTTCCACGAGCCCCGCTGAATATTATGAGCAGGCCATGCCAAGACATAATACCTCCTGAGCTTGGCTGACATCCCGCTTTCATCGATTGAACAGCTTGAACGGCAGCACACGAGGTATCACTTACAGCAACACTTGATTGGGCAGGAAACCAGCGGTGGCCTCCCGGTTCGGCTTTGCAAGGCATTGGATAGGGACCAAGCACAAGAGATACCCTTGCCGATGAGTGGCCGAACCCTTCGAGGCTTCAGCGGTATTGTCATGGCGGTAAAGGGGTGATATCATCCGGTTAAGAGCCGTTACGAATCGAAAGCGGAGGTGAAATGGCGAATGTCAGGATATAGGGTAAGAAACATAAATAACGGCTAAGAGGCTTTCCGAGAGCCTCTGGAAGGACGAGTTTCAGTCCCACCTGAGTTAAGAGGTCGAAACCGTCACTCCGTTGGTGGCTCCCGGTATAACCGCTTCTCCTGCTCGGTTTCCATCTGTCCTTTCGACAATCCCAGCCTCTGCTTCTACGGGTTGAGAACTACCGCTCTGATAATCTGGCGGCCTACTTCTACTTCTCTCCTCCTCCAATTCACGTATTTTCTCAGCCATAGCGTTCATCTGCGTCACCAATTCTTGCTCTCTGGACGACAACGGTTGCACATCGGCGGATGTGTATGGAGGAATGGTTATTCCCGACTCCAGGTCTGGTTCCGGATTGCGTACAGTGGGAGACGTTTCTGGCAGCCGAGCACTGGGATTCGTAGGCACATTAGTCCCTAATCGCCCATCCAATGAGTCAAACGAGGAATACGTTCAGCGTAAGAGGAGAAGAGTAAAAAAGGTCCACATACGTCTGACCACCTCTGGCAACTCAATCGCGATAGTCGATCCTAATTCTCTCTCCTTCCTCGCTTGTAGTCGCTTCTGTCGGCGTTTCTTCGCCACCTGCATATAGATGCATGGAGCAGCAACAATGGCCAGTATCAGCATAACTGCCACTGGAACGGCGAAGGCGGCAGTGTCGGTTGCCCCCATAATGGTACTTGTGGCTTTAGTTTGAGCAAAAGCGGGGCAGTCGATCTCTGAAAATTAGACCGCAAGCTATAGATCATGCTAGAGGGTCTTTGACCAGGCTTAGCGGGCTTCGTAGGCCTCCGTGGAACAAAACGCTTCTTGGTTTCCATGGATCCGAGTCTTTTTGGGCGGTTGATGAATAGTTCTGTGCTGAAAAAACTGCGCCAGATGAGCGCAAGAGAAGGGAGGCAAGATCCTTATCAAGCTTACCCAAAACGCCCAGGAATTTTAGTCCTTTTCTCCCAGAAAGGGAAAATACATGGCCAAAACCAGTTCCCGTCCAATTCGGGCCGTCCCAACCTGTGCTGCCGACCATTGTAGCTGTACGTATTTTTTGACTCTTCCGTCCCGCCCGTTTTTATAACAAGGCATTTATTCAGTATCTTTCTTACAGCCTTCCGGAGTAGTACTAAACCGAAGGGAATCAGGAAAGTGGTAGCGTATACCAGGAATTCACGGGGATAATGGCCCGGGAAGAAACCTCTACGGTTTCAACTTTGTGGCCTGGCGACTGTAAACAAGTAGATTCGTCTGAGGAACTTCTGTGACTTCTGGAAAACTAGAATCGGCCCGGCTAATATACTCAATGTCGTGCTCACGTAGGTACGGTTACTTCTTTGAATAACGAGTATTCATTCTCAGATCCAAGCTATTCAGACCTTCAAGGTACTAGGTCCATGTCCCGGCAATCATCCGCTGGAAGCTGTGAGAGAACTTCTTAGAAATACAGTGTTTCTTATATTATTTACATCATAGAGTACGGGACTTCCATCATTTTTCCGTATTATTCGCATGTTGTTGTTAACCAGTGGTGACCTGTCACGACATGGATGTGTCTTCAAAGCTAGGCGTCGCCTCGACAGAGGTCCGTGATGGGTCTGTTTCGGAGATTGGGACCTTACTCGGGTCTTCTACAGTATCACCCGTAGCCACACCGTCTACAGTGCCTGATTGAAAGTGCAACATCAGACCCCCCGAACTCATTCAGAATCAAATGGCAGGAAGGGTCAGAAAACATCCCAACACACCTTGTGTTGTCTTCGACAACTCAGTCGCGGTAGAAGATTTTCTCTTTGTATACCGTTGCGGTAGATGGTATTTATACTTCCCCACATAGATGAATGAAACAGCAAGGACTGACATCGCTAGCAAGATTCCAACCGCAACTGAGACAATCAGAGAGTTGGCCTCTGTGGCCATGGGTTGAGGTGAGAAGGGAGGGCAAGAGAGAAATAGTCCTCAATGGCCCAAATCTGAACAAGGGACCTCGTATATATGGTTTCCCTGGCTGGTGGTTTGTCACCATTAGGCTGGGATCGAGCGCTCACTAGTACTCTCCGTGTATTTTTTCAGACGATTGAATTGTTCAATTGAAGGCTGGAATGAACACAACCTTTAGAGGATGAAGAGTATGAAGATCCATGTAAAGCCTGGAGCTGAAGGTTCTCTAATCGAACAGAAGCCGGCCCGTTGTCTCGACCCTCTGATGTATGTGGACGTTGATTTCACAGGCAGCCGAGTGGTTTCAAGTTGCCTCCTCCCCAGCACGGAGGCTAGCTAAGGAGGTTATTCAGGGGATATGATCTTGCTTTGATAATGTCGTAATGCCCAGGCGGAATATCCACAGCTTTGGCGCCTTCTAAACGCCCGACGCAGTAGGCTGCAATACCTCAAACTCATCGAAATATCGGGTAAATCTCCCCTCCTTGAATATACGATCAACCTCGTCTGAGTTTGCGATGGCCTGCCAGCTTTTCCATGATCAACATATCTTACCATCATACGTATCACCCGTTTCTCAGCTAAGTCCGAAAGTACAAGATAAACATGAATAGCACAGAAAAAAATCCATCACGAGGTCAAAAGGGGATAGAGAGTAAGCTCTTTCTGATGTTGATGTAGACATAGTGTGTAAACCTTGACCGTCGTTTGGTCTATGATGGCAAGAAAATGATACACGGTCGTCACCATCATAATCGCTGATGTGGGTCAAAATATCACAAGAGTACCGAGAATGACCATAAAAATTCTCATGATTGAATTATACTTGATACAAGTTGGAGTTTAACATGCCCTATCGACTTACACAAATGAGCAAAAAAAAGAAATAATAAAGCCGCTAGCGGGTATAGGTACAACATAGCGTCAAACGAGTGCGTTCCACTTGGGTTCTGCAACACGGGAATTAAGAATAGCAACACTGTCACGAGCGAGCCTTCAGCTCAACTGACGATAGCTTAACATCAATCAGGTAGTCCTTCCGGAGTAACATTCGTCAGACCGAGTGCCCAATCAGACTCGTGCAACTCCTTCATTCGCTCAACCGTTTTCTTCAGCCCTTCTAGCTCCACCTGTACATCACCAGATAGCGGTGAAAGAGGCTTGGGCGTCATCAGAAAAGATGTAAAACCGGGAGAACCGGGAGGTAGCGGTGGTAAGGGGCGAATTGAACCAAACGGTGACCTCTGTAAACCCAAACCTGACTGCTTCTGACTCTGCAACATGATCATCTTCGACTGTAACAGCTGGATCTTTTCCTCAATCATCATCTGCCGATCTGTCCGTGTTCGAGGGGGTAGAGGTGGCAAGGGCATCTCTGTGCGGTCTGTCAAGTGGCCGTTCCTCGTTACTGTTGTTGTCGAACGCGAGATGGACAGGGAAGAGATGGTCGTGAGTGATAGAAACTTGTTGCGTTTACGTTCTCGATCTCGAGCGGCGGCAGCGATGGGACTGGTGACGGAAAATGACCCATCGCTAGGAACGGAGTAGATTGTTTGGATGGGAGGAGGGCTGTCGCATTTCTCGTAGCTCAAGTAGCTCTCTCTGTCGGCTTCGCGCATCATTCGGTTTCCTTGGAATGGTATTGGCATCGCATCGGCCATCCTTCGACGTCGGTAGCGAAAGTAAAAGAGAGTAACAGCGATGATGACAATGAGGGTTGCAAATCCGAGCGTCAATCCAACTATGAGGGCAGTGTTGGCCGATTTGAGTGATCCCTGTGCTTTGTCTGGTACCGAAGGTTTTGTTGAAGTCGGGATAGCTTCGGGGGAAGAAGTAGTACTACTGCCAGTATAATTGAGTCAAAGAAGAGGGCAAAGCTGAGGGAGATGGTGTTTACTGACGACTGAACGGCACCAGCGGAAGTCGGATTCACGCTCACTGTGAATAGCATGATCTGAATAGGCGGGGCTACTATTTTACCATTCTGAACTGGGTAATCTGGCTTGGAGAAAACGCCAACGTTGAACAAACTAATGAAGGGAAGAATCAATGGTTAACAATGACAACAGATATAGGTTATAGACACACCCCGCTCTGTTGAAATGAAGTACACCGCTACCAGTTCCCCGTGTCAGATCCAACTTGGGCATTTCTTCCGGAGGATCCCCAGGCCCCCCAGACCCCCCAGACCATGGAGTAGCACCAACAAGATCGTCCAACTTTTGTTTTCTCAGCCAAACGGTGTTCGGGTCGTTCACTTCTCGCACCCAATTATAGGGGTTGTTTTGAGCAGCCGTCGGAGTGGAGGGAAAGATTATATTCAAAGCTCCGACATATCGTAAAGTTCTGTCGCATTCGAACGGTCAGTGCGAGAAAAACCCTTCCAGAAAGTCACTCACATCGCAAAAAAAGCCAACGGAACAACCCGCATTGTTCAGCAACCCGTGCTGACAAAAGGAATCCTAGTCGAGCAAAAACGAAGGGAATTACTCGAGCCGCCAGCAGGCCTTGAGTGTGAAGGAGAGAGAAGAGATCAGGACCAGCCTTGGAGAAGGTGTTGAACACGTCTAGAGCTGCCAGTGAGAGCACTGCATAAAACCTCTAGAAATGTCGGTGATGCCCTGACGCTGACATTTGATACATCACGGTTCAGAAGCGATGTTGATGGGAAAAAGCTTCCAAATGCAGGAGGAGGCTCAGCGCTCAGGGCTCCTTACCGGCTCACAAAACGTATACGTAATGCCGTCCTCCCTTTTTCTCTATCCTCCCATCGCGAGGAAGCAACCACAGCAGCCTAGCTATCAGGAAATCATTTTCTCCTTTCCGCACCTCAACCAACTTTCATTCGGTGTCTTGACAATCCATGGCTTAAAATTGCATGACATCCTCTCAATTTTCCAGGACATGGGGCCTTGGCGTTATGATTGAACGTTTGAATTGCCATGACAGTCTCCAGGAAATCAGGGTAAAAACGTGATGCATGGGGTCGCACTCCTGGATTTGTCGGTTTTTTAATTTCCCTGGTGTTGCCCCTGGGCCCTCGACGTCCGACCTCTCCAGGGTTGGCGCGACGACCTATGTACTGCGCTGAGTTGGCGTTATAGTGGTCAGCCAAACCTGTGCACTAATAAAATCAATTGAAGAGGTTCTAGAATCGTTAAATCTCCGCCATCAGAGAAGTCGGGTTCATATGATATGGTATGCAAACTCGCCCACCCAAATTGTCCCTGTTCTTCAAAATAACGCGGCTTTCAAGGTAATATTCGGCCTGACAATCATTAATGACTCCTTTGTACCCATTGTTATACAGGTTGCATTGACTATGAGTCGTTCACTCAAGCTCCATTCAGGATTATCTAGTGGTACTATTTCAGGGTGCGTGCACTTCCCACAAGGTGAGAGTCGATGAGAACAGGTTAGTCTCCTAGGTATCCGGTACCAATCCCAACCTAGTCCTGATATTGATATCAGAATTTGAGGCCATCAAGGGCACTTCGCCGCTAGGCTCCTTGAATCGCATCAGCGGTGCATATGAATTGGACGCAAGCCTCTTTGACCTCCTCTCCAGAGACAGAAGATTCTGGAACGGCCTTGAAACGGCATACGATCACACGTATCTAACGCGCTCTCTTATTTTTATAGAGAGTTGGGACGCCCCAGACATATCCCTACCCGCTCTGGCATCCTCTCCGCTCAAGCTTAACGTTCCCCCTTCAGGCTCCGACTAAACTTAGAAACACCTTTACCCGTTTTCGGTACAAAGTCAAAAGTACTGCGGGCGGGGCGAGGGGGAAAATGTAATTACAGATCAGTGATTCATTTGACCGGTGAACCTTTGTTCCTCTGTATGACTCAGTGATAGATACTAAACCCATTCCTATGAACTATTCCTGCTCGTTTTGAAACAAGGTGTTCATCACTTATGTACTGGGTATCTTCTGTTCGGTATCAAACAGTGGACTATGAGTGAAGTGGGATAAATGAGAACTTGTGGTGAATGGCAAGAAAGTGAGCGGTTCGAGCTGCTGAAGTAAAAGAAATAAGGTACAGGGGAATCCAGTCCTACAAAACGGAAACATATTCAAGTTGAATTTACTCATAGGCAGAACATACTTTCGCCCTCTTGAAGCCCAGTGATCTCAGTCGGATTGGCACTCACGATGGCTTCAACCGCTCTAGACGCACTGTCAAGGACTGGGCCCGGCTGACCTCTTCATTTATCTTTTCAACTATGTGACACTGTTCGTATTTTTTAAGTTCCAGTCATTGTATACACTTACCCTGTCATCCGTGATAATTTCTCTTCCCTTGCTCACGAAAATCTTTGATTGAATTCATAACTGTAGCCTTGATTGAATGTCTGATCATAGTCATGGCCGTTTTTCACGACTTGAATTCTTGCGGCCCCGAAATTCTTGGTTACCTCTTTCTATCACACCATGAGAACATACAGATTGTAATGCAGCGGGAACAAAATTCTCTGCTTCCAAAGCCTTGGGAAGCTCATTCACCTTCAACGTCACTTGATCGAGTCCAAAGCTCTTAAATTCAGTCTACTCACTCTCTCATCTGTCACCTGTCCTACTTGAAGTTGGGGTTGGGTATTATTTTTATTGGGGTGGTGTTTTATCATTTATTCCCCAGATTGTGGCGCTTCGAGAAAATGGTATACTTGAGTTCTAAGTATGGAGAACACTTGTCTGGAATGGTGGGAGGAAGATGAGGACCAATGAATAAGATGGCTGGGAAGGAATGATGTAAACTGAAAGACCTTGCATTTAGCATGTGCCATGTGGTTATCATGAATATTGAAAAATGCGGGAGTAGGTGATATGGATGTAGACATGAACTGTAGACTGTATCAGGGTTTCAGTATTCAGATGGATTAGAGATTGAAGAAGGTGATTGAAAGCGGTCAGTAAGGAAAAAATAGAAATGGGAACAACATAGGGGTGAAGAGGCAGTGAGGCAAAAATAGATCAACATCAAATGCATGCAAAAAAGGACAACTGTTATGGAACTTGTGGCAGTTGTTCTGGGCAAATTCAGTAATCACAAACAATTTCCATCTGTTCATCTTTGAATGTAAGTACTTCCTGCATGTCTATGTCCCTCCACACAGACACAGAAGGTAAACCACAAAGGAAGACTGTTTCCTGATTCCAAAACCTATCAGTGATTCTGCATACTTCTTTCTCTGTGTAAATACGAGCTGGTGCTGTGCAGAACACCTCTTTAACAGAGGTTTAATCGTTTTTTCACAATCATTTTGTGGGGTATTATCATTACCCAAACCAATGGAAGTGGGATTGTCTGGTATTATTTCAATTTCCAGAACAATTTGAGAAGATCGGAGTTTAGTCTGGAGCATATAATCCAATCTACAGATTTCTTCTTCCAGCTGTGCTTGATTAAGAGAGCATATGTTTAGAATAAGTACAATCTTGCTTAGACTCTGAAAAGAGGAAAGAATGTTGAGTGTAGGGATTATGGCTCGCAGAGAGAAGGGCTTTGTGAAGGGTTCAATATAACAGTTTTGAGTGTGTGGAAGGGTGAAAGATCATATAAAAGACCATGGGTCTATAATTTAGTTTAAGGCATCAGTTTTTGGGGGATTTAGGTAGAGTTGACTTCAAGGATGTACAATTCCTTGCCACCCTGGAATAAATCATCTTCAATGCATCTTGACATAGTGGTGCATAAAAATGGGCTGTCATGTTGTTTCAATTCTGAAAGAGAATTGAACTCTAGACCTCAGCAGATTTAAAACTGCTCAGGCAAGTGCTTTAACTAACTGAGCTATCAGACCATTAATATTTGAACACAGCTAGCTTCACCTATGTATACCCTTATCTTTTGGACTTGTGATAGGAAGTGGGTTGCATTGGGAGTACTTTGTGCACTCCTGCCCATATATACCCTTGCTCCAATATTGTTCTGTAATGAATTTCAAAGAAATCCTTTTGCCTCCAAATTACCCTGATTATAATGAAGTACAAGAACCCATAAGATTTATGGCTGATTATAATAGATGGTAATACTTATGGCTACTTATAATTGTAGATAGGAATTATGCCAGATTATAATAGATTATAATTAACCATAATAGTTATACTTGATTATATGCTTTGTACTGAAATGTGAAAAATTGGGAATTTTGTCAGTGACCAATGTTACAATTTTTTTTTGCATTTTGCATGCGTGAGCAGTAAGTTGAAAGAGTCACTTCCTGTACATTCGCACTTGCACCAATCTGCATTCTCGTGGGAGGCAATCCTAGCGTTTCAATTTTGCCACTCCTCCTCCTCAAATACTCCAAATTCGAAAAGAAATCGTTCTATGCATTGATAACTAAATCAAAGGTCCATGCAACTATCTGAATACAACAATACAGAGAGGTACCTAGTCCGAAAGAAAGGTAAGGTAAATATGAATTCTACTTTTTAAAAACTCTACCTAAGAGCGTCTATGTACCAGTCGGGTTCACCTGAGGCCCGAGACCTGAACCTGAACTATGAGGCGACGATGCCATTGCGGCATGAACAAAACTTCCCGATGCAACCTCTGCTCGTCCTTGGTTTTCATCCCTCCTCTCAGCTTCCTCTGGGGCCGGTGCTTCTGTCACTTGAGAAGTTGAACTAGGGCCTGGATAGCTCGGCGGTCTACTTCTATTCTCAACCATAGCATCCATCCTAGCAACCGGCTCTTGCTCTCTCAGCGGTAATGGTCGCGTATTAGCAGACGTATAGGCAGGAACACTCGGGCCTTCATCAAGACGGCGGAGCGTAATTATGACTGCCTGAGTCGTTCCCGGTAAATGGCCGCGAACAGAATTTTCGACATTCCCTGGTTCAAAAAATCGAGTTAGAAGTTACCCGGGAAACTGTTTGAGTCAACAAGGGCAGGAACCCTGTCATACCTCGTCCGATGTCACCTGGCAACACAGACGCAGTCGCAGGTGCTCTAGTAGACTCCCCCTCCTGGCGCGCTTGCTGTTCGATAGCCTTTCTCCGTTGTATGAGCGAGTATCCCCTGAAGATGAATATCAAAACGAGAGAGACCACGAACATCACTGCGATGAATCCTCCAATAGAGAGAGCCATTTGTGGTCGATAGCTAGGTTGATCAGCCGGGGGGGATGGGTTTAGGAAGAGGATAGATCGGCAGAACGCCTAGAACTATTTGAGATCGTCTCAAATCTGGTGGAGTTTGCCGTAATTCAATCCTTCGAATGACACCAAAGTGCTGTTGTTCAATCCTTAGAAACCTAGCTGGCATCTTGATGAACCAGAACGAGAACTGGGTCAGGAATATTTGTGCACAGCAGGTCTGGCTGTTGGTCAGAGAACTAGGAAGGCATACTGGTCGTAATACGGCCCTAAAGTGGTTAGTATATCCGGAATAGTCATCTCAATCAAAACTTCACGTCGTGTGCGACAGATGGAAACGACGAGTGTGGTTGATACGTCAAAACTCATGTTTTGTCGTTCGCCCTGTCATTGACCGTTTGTGATTAAATTATGCCAAGGAATGTGGGGAATAGAGGATGGGAAACACATCCAGTCAGGGAGCGCCTATGCAAGAGGTTAAATGACCCAATCGTCATACCGAAAAGCGGCCCTCCTCTTTTTACATCATACGCACGATTTGTCGGTCATTATCTGTCCAGATACACCGTGACTACTTGCTACCACTCAGTTTCCGTCTCTTTTTGCCTCTACAACCTTCCCTTCATTAGAAACATCTTGAGAATATTCACAATACTTGAGGGGAATCGTCGAGATCGAGGGGAGACATATGAAGCTGGGAATGGAAAACAATAATAATAAAGGTGTACCCGATAATGCTTACCGTCGCTCCGGGCGGTAATCGTGTATCTTAAGTGAAGTGATCCCGCAGTAATATAAAATATTGCGCAGTAATGGCTGGGCAGGTTGACTATCCCTTGTACTGAGTATTTCTTGTCTGTGGTGGAAAACTCCACAGTAAAATGTGGGTGAAGTAGATTCTCCTGAAGATAATAGGTCCTGAGATGCTGCCATAGGGTCTGGCAGACTTCATGTTAGATGGAAACACATGTGGAAGCTTACCTTGAGAGTCTAGACCAACTGCTGCTGCATGCAAGCAGTGTCATCAGTGTTTTTGCCTCGGCTACAACAACAAAGGTCTACCCTTTCTGCAAGAGCCTTTTCACTCGAGAATCTTTGGAACGGAATAGCCAGAGTGACATTTCACACTCGGCCCTATTCCAAGTGTCAGATTAGCTAAACTTGACTGATATAGCCAGCTTCTGAAATGCATCCAGTTCAGATGAGAGATTTCTGAAATTGGAAAAAAAAGATGGGCTACTTTCATCAGAGGTTGTTGGTTCCTGTGGCATAAAGTAGTTAGAAATATTTACAAGAGAGTGATCATACCCCCCCCCCCCCCCCCCCAAAGAACCAAACCTGATCTCTGTAAAAGTGAAAGAAGACCAAAAAATAGGCAGATTCTTGGACCCATCACCGGTAAGTAATCAATCAGGATTGTGGCAAACACCATGTTGAGATTACACAGTGTTTTATGTGGTGTGAGCCATTGTCTGCACTATCTTTTCAGACTGTTCTACTTGCTAGAACTGTAGGAAGTTCTGATTTTACCTAAAATGAAAAATGAAAAATTAAGAGTTAGGCTCATGGGATCCCCATTCTGGTGTGTATCCAGGTTTCCTTTTTTTTGTTTGTTATTCTCAGTGATTGACTGTACAATACAACGTTTCAGGAACCTTCTCTTGTATATATTTACAGCCCAGTTATTATTGTCCATGATTATAAATTTTACCATATCTTTCACAGCAGAAGGCAAGAAAATAAGAGACAACACTATTCAGATATTCTGCACCGGGACATCTGCTTTATGTATCTAATACATATAACATGCCGGTACAAGTCAATCTATAATCCGAAAACAGAACTGGCATGAGAGCACTGAGCATCGGTGAGTTGATATTTTTCTTCAGTGTTCAGTCAGATACCTTGCAACAGAGCACCACGCTTGCGTACCCAAACTTCCGTAATCTCTGCGACCTAACACACGACCTCAAGTCGCTATGTATACTTCTTTTCAGGATCATTGAATGTGCCTTTTGGCCTCAGTTGCCTGCCGATGCGAGTCATCTAGTACATGACGCGAAATGAATGAAATACGAGCTGGTACGTGACAAGTGGAACACTTACTTAATAATTGAACATGTTGTTTGGCTTGAGTTGCCTGTTGATTCGAGTCATCGTGAGATGGAGGAAATACGAGCAAATGCTATTAGTTTCAGAGATACAAAACAAAGAAGAAAAAATGAATGTGTAGTAAAATATACATGTAGTGTAGCCAAGTATGTAGAAACCTTTTGGGTAAATTCTAAAAACCGATCCTACAGTTGTTTTCGGTACTCGTTCAACTGCGGTCCAATACCTCGATCACTTTCTCATGACGAGGAATCATCTTAATGCGGAAGGGAACGGGCGATCGACCTGAAAGACCATCGTACTCTTTCAGATCAATAGGCTCACCCGGTATTTCCTTCATGTCGAATGCCCACAGCAGTCGGGCAATCACCAAGAAAATTTCACGTTCTGCCACCCACATTCCAGGGCAGATACGACGGCTAGAAAGGACGATAATGGACTTCAGATCAACGACGCAGCAGTAACACGAGAGGGTTTGGGGAATACCGCTCACCCGACACCAAACATCCAGTGATCACGTTCATATGGATTCGCAAGGTTGGCAGACTCGGAGGAGAGCGTAGAGTCCTTGACATATCGCTCCGGGTTGAATTTCATAGGCTCGGGGTGTCTGGCTGGATCGTGGTGCATGGTGTAAGTGTTCAAAACGAGGACGGTGTTCTTGGGGATAAATTGTCCGCGGTAGGTGAAATCAGCATTGTTAACGTGCGGAGTTCCGAGCCAGAATGGGTTGTGGCAACGTTCGACTTCCTTGATGATCGCGTGGATGTATGGCAGGTTTTTCTCGTCTTCGATAGTTGGAAGACGGTCACGGCCGACTACGCGGTCGAGCTCTTCTTGAGCTTTCTTCTGAATCTCGGGGTAGGCGGGGATCAAAGCTGAGAACCACTGCATGATAGAAGCGGTCTGTAAAAACTCGATAAGCTTGGAGGAGGTCCATGATATTAGGTGAATGTCGCGCTCACCGTCTCGACACCTCCGATCATGAATGCAGAGCAGAGAATAGCCATATCGAGATGGTCAAGTTGTTCTTCCTCCTTGATCTCGATGAGATGCTTGACCAGACAATCAGGAACCTTCTCCCCAGCATTCATACGAGCCTCAATCTCTAAAATCATTCCACCGTAAGTATCGACCAAATCCTTGTGAAGTTGCTGTGCTCTGCTAATCATGTAATTTCCAGGGACCTTTTGGAGGAGGGGAACGAAGTCAGTCAAGTTGGACAACGGCCCAGTGCAGTTCATGAACTCTCGAGAGAGTCTGAGAGCTTTAGCGACCAATGGGTGCTCGATTGTGTCAGTACGCATGCCAAATGCGACCGTCAACATATTGTTCAAACTGCATCGTCCAGCATGCGGTTCTGCGAGAGTAGGTTGAGTTAACAAGTTACGAAGAGGAGAGCGAGAACATTAACTTACGAGGGTTGACGGGAGACTTGCCGAGATTCCCATGGCGCATCAGGTCCTTGATGAGGACCGTAGCTTCGTAATCGAGGACGTGGTTATAACCATCGACAGCACGAGAGACGAGGGAGGTGGAAGCAATACGACGGTGCTTCCTCCATCGGTCATTATAAGGCTATGCCAGTGCGATGCGCCCATTAGTTCTAGACTGAGAGGGAGAGAGGGAGAAGAAAAACCCACCGTGGCCGTAATTCCTCTACCAGCAAAGATAATCTTCGATTTCAAGTGCATCTCTTTGCGTGACGAGAAGATCGCTCCGTTAACGACCATGAGATCCTAGTGGGTGTAAAGAAAATATGAGCAACATAGACCAAGAACTGAGATTTTCAATTAACCTTGACAATTTGTGGGTCGGAGATGATGATAAAGAGTTGATTACCGAGTTTTAATGAGTAAAGGGGGCCAAATCTCTTGGCCCAATAGTCGAGAGTGAGTTCAGGATAGTGTGTAAGGAACGGGAATGATCCTTTGTCGTGACCATCGTGAATTACAGCTCAGTCAGCCTCGAGAAGAAACACTCACCAACTACAGGTAAACCGACAGGCCCGGGAGGGATAGAATTCCCATTGGAATCAACGAGCTTCCGGCCAAAGATATATTCCTTCAAGGATTGGAGATAGACAAAGACAGTCGCAAGCGCTGAAGCAAAAACAAAAGTGCGAAATGAAAGAATTAATTCGACGAAGTTGATGGGATTTAACATCTTGGTCAAATGTAAGAGAAAAAATCGAATGAGATGTTGTTGGCTGACGGGAAGCTGTTGTAGGGAATCTGTAGAACTGAGAGGCTGATGTTCATTGAGCTGAGGAAGGTGTCCTCTTATACTCTGAGAGTATCAGCCACAGCTTGTATCTGTACAATGGAGCATTATACCAACCGGTCCCTGCTAAGAATCGGATATGATTTTCCAAAGCCCTCGAATGTACTGGAGTGTCTATGGTGCTTAGGTATCACGATCGAGAGGGCGGGGATCTGCTGGGCACACACCGTGACATAGCGGGGCAGCGGGAGGAATAATCTGATTGTGACACGCTATCGCAACTATCAGTTCCCGACTATTGGACGGAAGGTACATGTTTGACGTCGCGGAGTTGATCCCCAGAATTTCGAGTTTGTTCCTGGATTCATACGCCACATAAGTTTATTGCCTACAAAATATCATCAATGATCGAGCCTTCATGCAACTGCGCAATTTTGCGTTCTGCCCAACTCGAATCCATGAAATCCAGTTGGAATTCAGCAAGGCGTGAGGTTCGAATCTTAACTTTCAATCGGAGTTGGCAGTCTTTCGGAACTAAAGGGTTCACCAGCAACCGACTAGTTATCGCACATGTAGCTGCAGAGAAAGGAAACATCAGTACTAAATCAGGCGTGCGGGTACCTTGGTAGTGTCTGCTATCAGTAGTGCCTGGTCATGGTTGAAAACGTTGAAAGCCCCCACGTCATTCCGTATTGAGGTCGGCATTATCCGTCAATTATTTCTCATGGTTTATCTGCAACTTACCAGGACCTTAGTCTTGTTTCCGCTCATTACCCTCGTAAGTGTAAGGTGAAAAGGACCTACAACTCGAATTTCGTCTAGATATCTGAATTTGTGAAATTACACGCTCTCCAGTACTTATTGACAAGAGTCGACGCCCCCCCCCGCCCCCCGACGGCCTACACGTAATAAGGCGCTATACGGATCTGCGACAGTCAAAATATCTCTACACTTTGCGCCGATGTTGCTGTACTATTTCTCGAGTTCAGGATGGCATGTCCTTGTTGCACACGGTCCAATAGCGGGCACTTAGATTCAAGGCCGCCCTGCAGAGTCCGCACACAGTCGACCTGTGGGAGGGTTGCTTCAAAGGAGATCAATCAATGGAGGTGAGAGCTCATCGACAAGCTAGAAATGAATCTCAAGCACAGGATTAACGTCCTGAACGTTGTAAGACTCTGACCCTATTCCAACCGCCCGGAATGTAAATCAATGTCCGAGGGTCATCGCTTTTTCCCCTTCAACAAGACCTTCATGACCCTAGTCAACACAGACTTATTACCTGATCTTCCTCTCCTCAAGGAACGATTCGAAATTACAACCCGACTTCTCCCAAACATTTTCTCCTCGTCTCCGACATGGGAAGAGACCTGGCTGCTTGTACTGAGATAATTGTTAGGGGATAAGAGGGCGTGATGCATCTGTTGAAAGTACGATCCACGAGTAGCCCTGACCGATCTTCTGCTCCAACATCTCCTCTTCACCTGACCTTGGAATTGGATTAGCGGGCAAATTTTCCAGCGATCTTCCACTGTCACCCTCGAGTCTCAACAATAGTCCATATGTCTTTTTCATGTCCTACTCATTAGCCGAACCTGAAAAAGCTAACCTAGCAGTGAGTACCCTAACCGGAAGCCAGTGTAAGTCATATTGGTACCTAGAAATGTAGGATGTAGGTGCATTTCTAATGAATACAATCCTACAAGCAAGGTCTCGTAACCGACGACTCACCTCACTGTTGTCTATTCCATGGAACAGAAACGAAAGCAGGAAATTGTGCTCAGGCTTTCAAATTGCCTGCCAATATTTCTTTCTAGAAAACGTGACCGGGGGGTACATACTACATGTACGTAGGTGCATTGAGGCCATTGCGCAACGCGAAAACCAATAGGGTCCTTGGGCTTGATTGCACTTTAGGAGTCTCCTTCGTCGGCTATACCTTCTGAAAGCCGAGCGGGAGCCATAAGCTCACCCAAAAGTTAGTATCCTTTCCTCTATCATTCTGACCAGGTTCAGGTTTATATACTGAGAAGTATCCTTTATTGAGTATTCCTTTTAGTAGATACTCACTTGCACTCTCACATCTGTCTTGTTAAGTATCTTTCATACACAAGCACCCAGTCTCAGCAACAATTGGATTGGTTCTAACTGATGTTGGGGGCATCCTCTAAGTTCTTTGCTATGAAGCACTAGGGCAATACCTTTTAATACCACACACTGAATGGTTGGTTTCATAATCTCTTTAATAAATTGTTCAGTCTGTCCTTGATGTTATAAAAACATCTAATAGGCATTGATATTGGATGCATTGTTGTTATCCTAATTGGGGAAGGGGATACAACAAAGGATAGCAATCTTGTCCTTGTAGAAAGAGCAATCTTGGTGGATGATGGGGTAATAATATGTATGGCTGTGTTTCAGTTCATATTGACATTCATAACTGGTAAGCTTGATGTCCTACCCTAGGCATAAGATATCATTTCTTTTGTTGATAGGAGGGCGTATTTGGTGGATCACTCATGAAGCAAGGTGGATTGCAGTGGGAAGATCAAACCAGTCAAAATTCAATGATGTTGTGGCAATAATGTGTGTATTTAAAAATTTGACTCTTCTTCAATTATCATGCTGACTAACTACAAGCATTGAGTCTGCATTGCTATATGCAGGCCTCCTGGTGGCCCAAGTAGTGCTACAAAAGTTTGTATGGGATCCTCATTCATTGGGTGTAGTACCTTTTGATTTCAAAGACATCTCCACTCTAATGTCTGCAAGTACCATGCTCTTTTCTCAGCTCTTGCAGCCAATTCATTTCCTTCTCCCTAGGGCCTTGCTCCAACAATGGTTATTGCCAGAGTAGCATATGGGAAATCCGTAGATAGTGTTCAACAGACACTGTCAACATTCCACATTGCTGACATTGAGGCCAGTCAGCAGAGGTCTGTGGCCACCAGGCAAGGGACTACTGGCCTCCATCTACAAACACGGTCTGGTGAAGGGATTATTCAAGAAGGGGAAATGGCATCAGAGTCACCAACAGCAGGTGAAAAGGATTAGAATGTGGCAATGGCTGACAGATGATAAAATTTGCATTTAGTAACAACCCTTCTCTATATCTTTCTGCATGTCAATATCCCTGAATGCCTTTATTTATATATGGATATTAGTCTCAAGTCTGTTAGTGCCATACTTCAAGTTGGGGATTGACAGAGGAGCTTTTGAATTAGAGTTCACTGGTGCTAGATTCATGTCTGGACTTTCCTTGTTGCATCTCCATAAAAGCCCTGAATTTATCTGAGGAAAATAGAAGGAAGTTGTTAAGGTGAGGGACAGGTGGGAATAAAGATTGAAAAATAGAGGCCCTAAACACTTACCACTTCCCAAAATCTCTGCCATCTAGGGTTTCTGCTACATGGGAGGACTGGCTTTTCTCATTAATCTTTCGAGTGTTATCTCTATTCTCAATGCACTTAATAAACTAGGATCTTGTTGAGAAGAACAAGCTAAGTCAAGTTACATGATATGGTTTTTTCTCTGTAAAATCCAATACTGTGGTACTAATAGTGCCTTATCATGTTGAAAAAAAGCCCCATGTCATTCCACATTGAGGCCGGCATTAACTGTCAATTTTTTCTCATGGTTTATCTGCAACTTACCAGGACCTTGTCTTGTTTCTGCTCAGTGCCATATAAGGTGAAAAGGACCTACAGCTCGAATTTTGTCTAGATATCTAAATTTGTGAAATTAAACACTCTCCAGTACTTATTGACAAGAGTCAACAGCCCCCTCACCCCCTGATGGCCTACATGTAATAAGGGGCCATATGGATCTGCGTGACAGTCGAAAATATCTCTAAGTATACTGGTACATTGCATTTTGTGCCAATGTTGCTGTATTAATTCTTGAGTTCAGGATGGCATGTCCTTGTTGTACAAGGCCCAATGCACTGGGGACAGTAAAATGTCTAAGATGGGGGTAAGAGTGAAGTGTGTGATATACAAGTCCTAGCGCCGTAAAGTACTACAGCAAGAATCCTAAAACTATAAAGAGCACCAAACAAATCACTCCTGAGGTCTAGTGTATGTTATGTGAGAGCTGGTTCAACGTTGATCGAAGGTTCCACCAGTAGCTTTAACTCAAGAATGAAATATCAAGTGCAGAACTGAGTCTTGATTGACTTTCAGATTCTATACTACACTCTGAAGGGGCTCAGAAGTCGAGGGAAACACTCTAAATGGGTAGGTAGGTGGGTTGTGTGTAAGTAGCAACCAGAGATGTGCCAATCACAACTCAGGTACTTCTGACTCACAAAAAACAGCTTAAGAAGGTTGACAGGCCCAGTGGCTAAGTCAAACATGACTTCAGAAGTTCAACAGAACAGTTCAGAACAGACAGACAGACAGACAGTGAGCTTGGTCCCCAATGGACTTCTACTCCAGACAGACAGACAGTTGCTTCGTCCCAGCAGACTTAGCAGACAGTTCAGTAAACAGTCAGGTGCAGTCAAAATATACCAAGTCAGTAAAACTGCTAAGTGAGGTGGGGATCTGAGGGAGCAGATATAGCAAAGCTAGATCAAGGGCCAATCTGAAGACTAACCCAAAACCCAACAAGCACCACAAACAACAACCTCAGAAGTGGACTTATGCATTTAGTTTTGTGAGGACTGGTTTGACATTGATCGAAGGTTCCGTCCGTAGCTTAAACTGTATGAAAAGCACTAAGTTCTGAAGCTAAAGTCTCATGTCTCGTAAGTTCAAATCCTGCCAGAGGCTCTGAAGAATTTGGTCTTTTTATAAGGTTTTATTGTATTGGTTGTGAGGGAGATAACAAAGTAGAGATGCCAGATATGTCCTAAATGCTATGAAACCCACAGTGAACTACTTTGGAAGTAGAACCGTCCCAGCAAACGTGAATATACTATCCTCAGAAGCTCAACAGACAGTGACTGGCTCCAGCAGACTCAGCCTCAGCAGAACAGACAGCGACTGGCCCCAGCGGACTCAGTCTCAGCAGAACAGACAGTGACTGGCCCCAGCAGACTCAGTCTTCAGCAGACAGTAAGCTACTAAGTCATGACCCCAGCAGATCTTCAGAACAACTCAGACAGCCTTATACAGTTCAGCAGTCAGGCAGTGAGATTCTAAACACCAATGCAAAACACAGGTCTCTTTATTAGGTCTTGTTTCTCTCTATGAAGTTAGCCCTTCTGCTGACTGGCCTCTAATGGTGCAGTGGCAGAATTGGTGGGTTTTTCCTTGAGGATTCTTGATGAAAACCTCTGGCCTTATATATACTACCACTATTAAATATTATTTACTCATACAGTATTTTCACTATTGTACTGTATCTAAGCAGTATAAGGAAAGATTGCCTTTCCTGGGCTATTTTGAGAGAATTTGTGTATTATTCTCTGCAAGTAAATACTCCAACTAAGATATATCAGATTGCATATCTCAGTTCTGAGTCATGTTGCACAAGTATTGTGTGCTTCTTCTGAAACTCGCTTTACCAATTGTCTTATGCACTATGTGGTGCGTCTCTGCATCCCTGTTCTAGATCATAGGTCTGCACTAGTCTTTGCTACAGCCTTAGAAGTGTTTCTACTACTTTGGCCAGTCAGTAGTCATACTTCCACAGATTACTTTTATCTGAACCATACACTATCCCTACTTCTGCAGTAGCATACTTAGCTCAGTAAGGGATATTGTAGCTTATATGCCTTCTTGGAACTGTTGCATCCACCAGAATGAGTTTGCCGATCTGTCCGAGAAGTAATTTCCAATTCCTGGGTTATCAGTCACACACCATGCAGTCCCTCCAACCCTGAATGCTCTTGTTATCTTCTAACATCAGAGTCACTTCATACTCCTGTCATATCTCCTATATTCCTACTGCTAGTACTCATTCTGTGTAGCAGTAGACACTCTGTGGTTCTCTTTATACTTCTTCAGCCACTTTATACAGTCTCAGCATGGGCAACTTCTGCTGCCAAAGTGGGCTAGTCATACTTCCAATGCTTCAGAATTACTTGGATGACTCTTATCATGCTCAGATACAGCACCGTGCAAGCAGTTTGCCATCTATCAGCTGACTGATGTGATCAGCAGCATTCCTGCAATAGTCTCTGGAACTTCGGAAGTCACTTTGGATCTTCCTGTTCATTGTCTCGTCATCGAGTAGTTGACTTCCTACTTGCTCATTGTTCCCATTCCCCTTCCATCTTGCTCTTGATCAACTTCAGCGCTAGTCAGTGTGTGACACAAATGTTCCTGCCACTTCCACAGATGCACAGGCTTCCTACAGTTTTCGGAAGTATGCCCTGGCTCTCTCTTGTTCATAGTATATTCTTTATCATGAATATAGCAGACTCTAGTTGTGCCTAGTCTTTTACTAGCAGATTGAGCCTCTCTCTAGTACTCAATTTCCTTACTTCTGTAGCTAGTATATCCACAGAAGTTATGTGAAATTGCTTAAACTGTGTAATTCACATAGAAGGCATGATAATGGAGAGCATGAATTGCAAGTACTCTGTTGGTGCTTCATAGCCACCCACTTTCACTTCGTTACTGGCTGTCTTCTATAAACATGAAAAGACATGGTTAGTAAACCATAGACAACAAATAAAGACAATGGAAACTTACAAAAGTGGAAGCCATAGCCTTGAAAGGCATAAGGTGGTCAGAAATATGCAAATCCACACCCTTCTGCATACACCAACAAATGTAGAGGTTGTAAAAAGCCTCACAGATGATCTCCAAGAGCTTGTAAAGCTTGGTGTCACACGTAAAGTGAGCATTGGGACACATATGCAGCGGCAAAGCTGACATGATGTTGGTGCTGGCTGTATGAGGATCCCTAACTGGAGGTGGTGACTCTGCAGTGGGAGCTTTTCGGTTCTTGCTGAGAGCCATAACAAAGAAAGAAAGAACTTAGAAATTTTTGCTGAAACTGACAGTGATGTTGGGGGGGAAAAGGAAGAAAGAGTCAGACAAAAAGACCCTTTTTATGTCCCTACAACAGGCTGTTTAGCTAAGTGATTGAGAACAGAATATAGAAAAAGAAACATGAGGCTACCTTAGTATGAATTTAGAGCAGGCAGATGCCAGGCCACAGAATTCCATCACAGAATGTGCTGATCTTTCTAAAAATAACTAAGGAAAGGATGGCAGACAGACTTGTTAAAATTGAAAGTGGAATATCAGCCACAACAGTTTCGGCATATCCCAGAAACATTCCCACAGTGAATTTTGGGACTTAGTGGTGTGGTGAAGTGCCAGTATTGAACACACAGAGACTGGAGCAGAGGCTCGACAGTCAATGACTAGTCCCAAGACAAAGATGATCAATACTACCCAGTATCCTACAGAGTACAGATATGCACCTAGTCCCAAGACAAAGAGGTCAAGATGGGGGACTAGGTGACAAGTCGGCCTATATATACTACTTGGCATGTGACCTATGATGTCGTGACCAGTATCATATGGAAACTAATAGAACGTAGCGGAAAGGGATAGAATGCAGTGGAATAGAAGTAAAAGGTAAGATCCAGGGATGAAACAAGGATGATGTCGTGTATCATAGTGAAAGGAAAAGAGACTGTAGGAAGATAGATGAAAATAGTATGCACTTCATGACATTACCCCCCTTCTAAGACCATCGTCCTCAATGGCTATTGCTTTGACTTTTTCTTTTTCTTCTGTGGCACTGGTACATCTGACTCCCCCACAGCATCTGGGTGCTCTGCATGGAACTCCTCCACCAGTTCCTGAGTGTTTGCCACGTTTTCTGCCAGCTCCCAGAAGATATGTCCTTCATCCCAGCCTTCCCATTTTACCTTGTATTGTAATTTTCCTCTGTGAATCCTGCTGTTGAGGATTTTCTCCACATCATACTCCCCTATCACTCCATTGAATGACGTTGTTTCAAGCAAGTTATATGAACAAACTAACTCAAAAAGACGCTATATGTGAGTGGGGTTCTGGCATTGTCGAAGGTTCCGCACAGAGAAATCTGATTAAACTCTATATACACCAAATAATAGACTTAGAACGTAGTCTAGAACGGGGTGTGAGGTTATATAAGTTCAGGTATGGACAGAGACAGCAAAAACAGAGTCAGAACGATGTCTATAGAAGACTCGAACTGATATATGACAGATCAGAACAGAACAGCACAGTCAGACAGAATCAGAACGACTAAACAACCACTCAGGGAAGTTTATAGTCGCAGACAGAACAGCAGACAGGACAGAACAGCAGTAATGGGCAACAGACCCCTTAAACAGTAACAGACTCAGTCAGAACAGTGCCAGTTTCAGTTCAGATTTGTTATATACCAGGTCTGAGATCGACTCAAGAACAAGGTTTAGATTCAGCTTCACTGACTTCAAGTCAGGGCGGAATGTTTTTAGGTTTAATTCAGGTTTTTATCAGGTTTAATTCGTCTATTTGGCTAGGCCAGAAACAAGGTGATATATAATACTACAGCAAGTACCACAATTGACTTAGGCACTGAACTGCAGCAAATACAACAAATTGCTTCTTGCAAACTGAAACAAAAAGTGATACAGAGCTACCACGAATTGCTTGGAGATTCTCAAATGAAAACCTCACAGCTTATATACTGTCTACCTATCTATGCTTATAAATACTAATATATGGCCAATACAAACTGATACAAACACAGAAATTGTCTATATATGGAAAATAGAGACCAGAAAAAGGAATCGCAGACAATATATTATTATTCTTTGAGTATTCTCGATGTGGGCATGTGGGCACATCTGTCAGTAGGTTATAGATGTCCCGTTGACTCATAATCATGCCATCTGGTGGTGATAAGATCAGTCACTGACTGATCTTATCGATAATCTGGAGTCATGGACCCTGAATATCAAATTCGTCGGTGTATCTTTAATTCCTAGGGTGTTCTGCTCTCGCAGTACCAACTCTTCATGGCATATACCCTGGTGTTCGTTATATATCTTTGTGGCTCTACCTGAAAGTCTAGTACCTGCTATATAGGCAGGGGACACTGTCTATACTCTCAGAGAGTCGTGATTAGGGATCCACAAGTGTCCATGCACCACTTTTGGAGTTAACCGAGAGGGTACTCATGTGCTCCACTTGTGTGAGTCATCATATGAAGCCAATCAGGTTCGTCTGATTATGCATTGGGTTTAACTGCTTCCACAGCTGTGTCAGACCAGTTCTAGGTCATCGTATCGGCTGATGGTTCGGTTATATACAATATTCAGAAGGTTCCCATTGCCAAGTTCAAATCCCCTTGGTCGCAGGTCTGTATATGGTAGTTTTAATGGTTCCTCAAGTTATATAACCTTATAGAACATCTACCCAGGTTTGTAGCTTGTTCTATAATGGCACGCTAACTCTTGGACAGCTTATAGAAGGTCCTACATGTTTCGGACCATCCCATAGCTCTTAGTTTGAAGAGTAATCATCTTATATACCCACAAACTATGATAGCATTTGAAGCCTACCAGTAGTCTGTCAATATTAGATGCTTCATATAACAGTGTACTGCTTTAACTGGCTGCTCGGGGCTCACACCAGTTCTTATATAGCCATGTTATCTTTATCCCCATGTTCAGGATGTGGCAAATTCGGTTTATTTTGGGTACTTAGCGCTACTGTCATTACACCGTCTCCTCTTGCCCTTTACATCTGTCATCCTGAAGCAGAGTTTCCTTCACTGCGTCCTCCCGAGTATCCTCTAGTACCCCTTCACTGAGGGTTGTCCCACCGATGGCCTCCCCTTCCCTATCCAGTACGCCTTCCACCGTTACTCTGTGGGTTCTAATCGATAGCAGCCCTTTTGACCAGTCTACATCTGGGTTCAACCATCTCAACCACGGTAGCCCCAATATCACATCCTCCTCACCTAGGTCCATAATCAGAAAGTCCACCCAGTGCTTATGTCCATCCACTGTTATCGCCAGCTGTGCAAATTCCTGTATACTGCCAGCCTGGTTAGGGGTGCCATCAATGTTAAACACCTGTATCAGCTTCTTCAGTCAAACCTTTCGCAACTTCTTCTCTTCTGCAAACCTCCTGCTCATAAATAAGCCTGTCACTCCACTATCCACCATGGCCGCTGTTGTCATTTGTAATCTCCCATTCTCAATCTTCATGCGTACTCGGAAATGTGATGATAACGGAGTAAATTCACGAGTCGTGTTAATAGTACATGATGATATAGAGTCATAATTCGAGGATGGGCATACTATGATCGGCTTCTGGGACGCTCTTGTTGCGGCTGAGATGGACGTCCTTCCTAAAAACCCTGCGGCTTGTTGACGACAGAGCTAAGGCCCGCCAACAGGCTATTGAGCTGGGCAATCTGGGCGGTGAGTTGTCTCTGATTGTCCAGGGCTGCGGTCGAGTTGCTGGGCATTGAGGATGAAGTGGATGAAGTGGATGCGACAGTGACCATGGGGTCATTCCAGGACCACTGGCTCCCCCTTTCCTCGTCAAAGAGCGAGAAGTCTTCCTCCATGCTAGTCACTGCGATCTGTGGGCAACCCCTTCCAGCTAGTCCTCCCCCCCTTTCCTTTCCCATGAACTTGTCCTGGCAAACCTGTTCCAAATGACCTGCCCTCTTACAGTAGTTGCACGTAGCACCTCGTGCACGATTGCAGTCCTTCTTGAGGTGCAGGCCACCACAGTCAAAACACCTGTTCCTCATTCATCTCAAAAACTCCTCCCTCATGCCTGTCCTCCGGGTCGAAGTTGAGGTAGCGTCGACGTCCATAGCATTCGGATCCCTTCCTCCTCCACTGCTGGACTGTGCTCGAGCACCTCCTCTTCCAATGTTCAAGGCTGGGTTATTAATGCTGATATCCAATTTATTCACCCTAGCAATGAGTTTGCTAAGGTCCCTCGGCTCAGTCGTAGCAACTGCTGATGCCAGCCCTACCAATTTCTGCATCTCTAATGTAAGCCCTTCTACGAAGTATTGATGCTGGTCGTAGTCCGAGAGTTTGGTAAGGCTTGCCAGCTCCATGAACACCTGTGCATAGTCAGAGATGGACTCATTCCATCCTTGCCTCAAGACTCTGAGATCAGCCAGCGCCTGCTTTTCCTCGTTGATGGAAGAGAAATGGGCCCTAAATGCAGTGGTGAAATCAACCCATCTGCTGTTGAAGATCGGGTCGGTGTTGGCAGGGTCATTCGATTTGGTCAGGAATTGATTTGCCCAATCACCAGCCTTGGATATCATCAGATTCAGGGCCGCTCGGATCTTCTTCGGATCATTGTTGACCAGGTCGGACTGTTCCTTTGCCCAGTTGTCAAACTGATTGAGCCATTGCCTGGCATTGTGCCCCTTCTCTCCCTTGAACGCCTCAGTGATGCGCGCCGGAATGAAAACCCTTGAATATGCTTCATTTTTGGCACTATTTAGTAGAATACACAACGGATACTAGGTTAACTAGAGGACTAGGGTGAGCCCGAACTACTAGTCAAAGCCTTGACGTCCCTATTAGAGAAGTCAACGGAAATCCATCCGATGGTGAGAGATATCGTAGGAACTCCGAAACCTGTAGGAGCCTATGATTGTAACTCCAAGATTCTCCAAACCTTCAACGATTGATTAGTGGAGATCTCTCGCTCTAATACACCCGATGGCAATCCAGGGATTTATTATTTACTTTAATCTTCTATCCACTTTCAATGGAGCATTGAACTGAGAGGGCTTAAGGCAGGTGTCAACAATGACCGACGATAATATTCCTAACCTTCCTCGAGATTAAGATAACCATGTGACGGCTGATCGACCTGTCGCAGAATTGACGATCAAAATGCCTGAACTCGGAACTACGGGACTTGAATGGAATGCTGGCAGGATAAAGATACTCGCTTAACTTGAAGCTGACTGAGGCGAGTACCTGCCCAGTCGATGAATGAGCCAATCAGATGATCAGGATTAACCTCTCGATGTGTCTAGATTCAGAAGGAACTACGATTGATGCTGCAGATAGCTCCACTACTGCGGTGAGGGGACTGTATACATCCGCAACGGAAGAAGATACCACCCACTTTTGTGTTCAAACTCTCGTCGAAGGGGAGACCTACCCTTTTGGGGAGAAATTGGCACTCAAAACTATAGATTATTATTCTGTTTTGTTTTGTATACTAAAGTATAATGCACCGTATATAAGGGCTTCTAGTTGTAGGTAGTTGGTAGTTGATTTTACCCCGATGAAAGTCTAAGTAGAGTTTGCTTGGCGTAAGCCAGAATACCAGAGATCTGCCCAGTCTAATAGCTGTGAAAACTTGATTGAACTTGAACACAAGTCAAATAAGGTTGATTGATTTGTTTGTCTTGAGTTGAGTTTGATTGTTGTCGAGGTTCCGTCGGTTCGTTAGAGTCGAAGGTCCCTTTTGTTATACAACGCCGTCATTCTAGTTGTGAGCGTCGTCGGAGTATTTGTTAAGTCCTTGTGTGGCTTATTGATTGTTCAAGAGTCTTGTGTGCTCTTTTGGTGCCTACGTTTGTAGTAGGAGTTGTTAGCTCAAGTTCCTTGTGTGTTCCGAGTTATTGATTGTTTTAGGTTCGTCTCCGACGTTCCTATTGTTTTGTTGGTTTCGTTTGAGAGACCGTCGATTACCTACCCTTCTGTCGATTACTAGCCTTCCGGCGAGTAGTCACATTGATTGGATTGCTGTTGTGTTTGCTGCTCCTAATACTTTCCCTGTGAGCGTAACCTTCGACAAGCCTCACCCCTTGCACTCTTCTTTTTCTTCTGGACCGTTCAGAGGAGATTATTAGTGCTTCGCCGATTCAGCCTATTTTCTCATATCCGATGTACCAGTCTCATTATCGGGTTTACTAATGACATCCTTGGAGCGAGTTGTCTGTGTCAACAGGGCGTTGGTGACAGTGTTTAGGCCCTCTAAGAGGTGGGCGAGTTGCTCGTTGTTCATGATTAAAGGTGGTTCTGGATATGAGGTTCTGGGGGTAGCAGCGGGATTCAGTGCAGGAAAGACGGTTCTGGAACTAGCAACAGGAATAGACGGGGATATGGGAGGTTCACAAGGTGCAGGTAATAATGCCGGTGCAGGAGAAGCTGCAGGGGAAGTATATGATGCGGGATGTGACGTGGGTCTAGAGTACCGACCAATGCGGGACCCAGGCCTAGAGTGTCTGGGGGTTCTGGATAGACTGGAAGTGGGGATGGTGGTAACGGTGGGAGTACTGGGATGAAGCGGTCAAATTTGAGAACGGTACCGTCGTTGTCGATTAAGTTGTGCGGTTCAGAAATAGAGTTTGTAAGTGCGTTCAGGCACTCGTTCTGGTCACAGCTGGTCCACTCTCTGTTAGTGGTTAAGTGTATGTGTTCGTTATCGGTAACATTGTATGCATGCAGTAGTGTGGAGCAGTCGATTTTCTCCTGTTCAGATTCTTCTTCAGAGTCAGGTCTGGATGCACTGAATGTTGGAGACGTGGTGGAATGGTACGGCCTGCAGAGACAGCCTTATCGGAAGGGTGCCTGTGCAGTAGAGGATCTTGACCTAATGTGGTGAAGTGCCAGTAGTGAACACACAAAGACTGGAGCTGAGGCTTGACAGTCAACAACTAGTCCCAATGACAAAGATGATCAATACAACCCAGTATCCTACAGAGTACAAATATGCACCTAGTCCCAATGACAAAGAGGTCAAGATGGGGGACTAGGTGACAAGTCGTCCTATATATACTACCTGGCATGTGACCTATGATGTCGTGACCTGGTATCATGTGGAAATGGATAGAACATAGCAGAAGGTGACGGAAAGCAATAGAATGAAAATAGACTCAAGAGATGAAACAAGGATAGTATCATGTATTGTGGAGAAAGGAAAAGAGACCATAGGAAAATAAGAGTAGTACACACTTTGTGACAACAACCTACCTAGCCAATATCCAGGCCTACCACCTACTTCTGAACACATAGTTTGTCTTCTGAAGTAGGAGGAGCAGTAGTATAATATTAGAGAATGGACTTGCAACTGTGGGGACAAATGAGGAACTTCAGACTTTAGTTAGAGGTTCGGAATCAAGGATGGAATTGAACCATCTGCACAGGAGCATATAGAGTCTAGAGCAAATAGACAACCTGCTTCAGAACTGTATAGAGCCAAGGGAACCACCCTGGAACCAGGAATAACAAATGCTGAACGATTGAGAAGGAGGATATTAATTTCTACATCCAACTTCCAGGTAAAATAGCAGAGAATAATGTCAAAACTCTCTCTGTTAATCCTAGTTAGGTACTGATTTGGACTAGATGATCATCAATATGGACGAATATACAGATTCTGGTATAATACTTAGGTAGAAAGTATATAAGGGCTAGGGTTTTCATCAGGAAAGCTCCAAGTTACCCACCCAGTCTTGCTGCTGTACCACAAGGGCAGTAGTAAGCAGGGAACTTCTATAGAGAGAGACATGAGAATAGACCAAGACCAGTCTTAACCAACTTGGTATATTTTGACTGCACCTGACTGTTTACTGAACTGTCTAACTGTCTGCACTGCTGAACTATCTGCTAAGTCCACTGGGATGAAGCAACTGTCTGTCTGTCTGGAGTGGAAGTCCATTGGGGACCAAGCTCACTGTCTGTCTGTCTGTCTGTCTGTTCTGAACTGTTCTGTTGAACTTCTGAAGTCATGTTCTGAAGGTTGGATTCTAGTTCTAAAACTCGGGTCCAAGGTTAGCTGGCCAGGCACCTACAGTAGTCATCTAGTGTGACCTTTGTAAGTGGCCTTGGGTGCTTTCCTCAGGATTCAGAAGTGGTCTTTGCCATTTCCCTAAGTTCAGAAGTCATCATTATATGTGTTAAGTCCATTCAGAACTTCCCACTCTCTTCAGCAGTAGTTTATCCTTGTCATTACCACCCTTGGTATGGTCCTACATGCTTCAATAGCTATCTTTTGTGTATTAACAGCAATAGCATAGGTTCAGAAGGCTTCCTACATGTTTCGGAAGTTGCTACCCCTCAGTCATGTGGAAATCCCATAACACAGTGTTTACTTCTGAACATGTGTAATATGCTTCCAAAGGTGAGTCCTTTTACTAGCAGCTTGGGTCTCACTCTAGTACTTAGTATTCCCATTGTTCTCATAGTAATAATAGGTTATTATTACTCAGAAACTGCCAAAATGTAGAGAAATAGGTAAAATCTCTAAAACAGCCACAACAACAGTTTTGATGTCATGTATGCATTGTCCCCTACATTGTATGCCAATGGGGCCTGATTTGGTGTGACATTAGTGTGACAAAGACAATGGTTTTTGTTAAATCTGTTGGTCGAATTTATTCCTCTTTCATTAGGATACTACCTTCATTACACACATAAAATGCTAGACCACTACTTTTACCCACCTATCAATGGAGCTCTGGGTTCTGCCTTGGATATGTCCAGTCTACAGCCTTTTTGTGTCATGTCATCTCTCTGTCTATAACAATATAGGTTGAATGGCCCAGACCTCTATTCAGATGTGCAGAGGTCTAGACCAGTTAAATGGTCTGAACCACAGAGTCTCACCATCTTTCATAGTTTGCATCTCCAGATAAATTGAAGTCATTCAGCTCAAATCAACTAGCCTTCTGAGTTTAACTTACATCTCTATGGTTCAGACCATTTCACTGGTCTAGACCCTCTGTGCAGCTGAGTAGTCTAGACATGAATGTGACAAGCTATGTCTCTATCAGTATCCATAGTCACAGCTATAAACCAGTCAACTGACACTATATATTTCAATCAACTACCATAGAGGTCTAAACCAGACCATGAGCCATATAGGTCTAGACCACTTAACTTGTTCTATTGAGCTTTCATAACTATAGTCAAGGTAACCTAGAACTGGTGGACTGGGAATATATAAAGCTTAGTGTAGACTCCATGACTCTCCTCATGGAGGGAGCCAGTAATAGTCTAGACCACATAGATACCAGAAGTCCAGGTGTAAGGTCTAGACTAAAACAGGTGGTCCAAGACCATGGTCAAAACACCTTGTTAGGTCCATCATTCAAGTGGTTGAGCTACACCTAACTAGGTCCAGTAAGGTGGTAGCCTGAAGTGGTGAAAACTTATGTGGAGAACATTTTCAGGCATATCATTGGGTAATTCCTGGTTTGTTACTTGAAATGTAACAAAGAATTTGTTCTTTGTCAGACTGAGAACAGTCCTATCAATCCCATCATAATGGTTTGTTAAGCTGGCCTCCGATAATTCACTGAAATTATTGACAATTTTCTATTCCATTTTCAATAGCTGCTTTCATTCTCTCATTTTTATCTCTTTTTCTTATCTTCATACATTACAATAATTACAAATTTGAAATGAAATGTAGTATTTGTTCTTTACCAATGAGCAATGGTGAGTTAAAGGGGCCTCCAGTGATCCAACAAAAATATTCAGCTGATAGTCTAACTCCTTTTGGTAGGTTGTTTATCTGTTTGGAAAAAGTGAATAGTTATTCAATTTTTTTACTTATGCATTCACGCCCTTTCATTAAGAGCATCCTCTGCTCTTATATGCTATTAGTATCTGTAAATTTTATGATGTATATGAGCTGCACTTCTCACATGCATAAAGTAAATGTTGGTAGTTACAAATTCAAAATAACAACAAGCGATGGCGAGTTAAAGTGGCCTCCAATAATCCAACAAAATAATTGGCTGTATGCTCTATCCCCTTTCAGTACCTTGCAAGTACTCTCACTCAGTAGAACAGCAATGTGAAATATAATTCTCTACAATATGAGATATTCTGTTTGTTTATCAAGGTTCAAATATACAAGTTGAACAAAAGGAATACATGAAACATGTGCAGTTTTATACTGTTTTTAATGGAAAAGCACTTATTTTGCAGGATTTGAGTGTGTAAGGGGACAGGTGCTGTTTTACTCCTTTTTTACTCTTTTTTACTCTTTTTACTCTCTTTTATACCTTTATTTTGTCTCTCTTGCTATATTGACTGCTCCTAGCCTCTCTACTATTTATTTTCCTTTATTTATCATTCATTTCCCTCATCATTTCCTTGTGTTTACCACTCCAGAGCTGGTTTCCTTCATTTGAGGCCTGTGGGTGACCATGTGACACCATGTGACCCCATGTGATGTGGCTGTGGGGTGGCTTGGTACTGTACAGCTGTGTCATGTGCATTTTCCCATGCTCTGGACACACAGAAAGTGCACCATGCAGGAGGTTTCCCTTGAGCTTTTTCTCTTTGGATTTTCCTCGATATTGACTGAGTGAGGTCCTCAGCTGTCTCTGGAGTTGCCCTTACAGAGTGCCCAGCTGTTTGACTAATTCACATTACATAATAAATGGCACATTTTCGAGTTTTTGCACCATTCATTATGTAATTCTGCTTATGCTATAATAAATCAATTTTTGGATACTTACCAGGACTTGAACTTTTGCACTGTCTTTGATAACTGAGCCACAAAGCCATATTTTTACTGGGCATACTCAATACTCTAATGGCTCCATTTTTCAACACCACTAACTCCACCCTTTATTTATATCCTACTCAAATGTTATGTGTACTTTGCAACATTTTCTGCTATATTGTAATTCTCTACAATTTCTAGCTGCAAGGTTGATCAGACATTCAGCCTTTACCAATTATTTTAGCTTTTACAGCACCAGCAATTTTTTTCCTATAGAACCTCCCCTCTTGCTTGAAGATTTATTTCACAGCACAAGCTCCTGGTGTCATAGTTCTACCAAAATTGATATACATATTTTTTCCTTGTTCCAGAATAATGTGGAATAACTGCCATTTTATGAATTATTTTTGCTGAATCTGTGTGAGACCTTCTCCTGATCCCACCCAGTCATTCCACTCACTCTCTCATAGCACAAGCTTCTGACATCAGGTCCCCATCAAAGTTTGTATATACATTTTGAAGTCTATAAGCCCAATGTAACAGCTGCTATTATCCAGAGTAGACTCTACTGTCACGAAGTGCGTACTATTTTACTTTTACCTCCTTACAGTCTCTTTTCCCTTTACTACGATACATCATTCTTGCTTCATCTTTTGACCTTACCTTTTATCTTTATTCTACTATGTTCCATTGGTTTCCGCTACGTTCTATCAGTTTCCACATG
>MU127875.1:113594-151751 GCA_014904975.1 Marasmius fiardii PR-910
GGGCTTATATCAATTGTCTTTGTCTTGGGACTAGTTGTTGACTGTCGAGCCTCTGCTCCAGTCTCTGTGTGTTTGCTACCGGCGCTTCACCACATTAGGTCAAGATCCTCTACTGCACGGACACCCTTCCAATAAGGCTGTCTCTGCAGGCCATACCGTCCCACCACGTCTCCGACATTCAGCACATCGAGACCCAACTCTGAAGAAGAATCTGAACAGGAGAAATTTGACTGCTCTGCACTACCGCACGCATATGACGTTACCGACAACGAACATGTACACCTAACTGCCAGCAGAGAGTGGACCAGTTGTGATCAGAACCAGTGCCCGAACGCACTTGCAAACTCGATATCCGAACCATACGATTTAATCGACATCGACGGTAGCATTCTCGAATCCAACCGTTTCATCCCCATACTCCCACCGTTACCACTGTCCCCACTTCCAGTCACCCCCAGTTTATCCAGAACCCCCGGACACTCTAGGCCTGGGTCCCGCGTAGGTCGACACTCTAGACCCACATCACGTATCTTGCCTGAGGCTTCTCCCGCACTCACATTACTACCTGCACCTCGTAGACCTTCCGCACCCCCGCTTATCCCTGCTACCAGTCCCAGAACCATTTCCCCTGCACCAAATCCCGTGATTATTCCCCAAACACCGTCCCTGGAACTACGACCGTCTGCCCCACCCCCAATCATGAATAACGAGCAACTTGCCCACCTCCTAGAGGGTCTAAACACCGTTACCAATGCCCTGCTAACGCAGACAACTCGCTTGAAGGATGTCATCAGTAAACCCGAGGCATTCAAGGAAGAGAAGGGCCACAACGCTAGACAATGGCTGAACCAGTTTGATAACTGGGCTAGGGAGCAGTCTGACTTGGTCAACAACGATCTGAAAAAGATCGGGCAGCCCTGAACCTGATGACCTCCAAGGCCGGCGACTGGGCAAACCAGTTCCTAACCAGGTCAAATGACCCCACTAACACCGACCCGATCTTCAATGGCAGCTGGGCTGACTTCACCACCGCCTTTAGGGGCCAAGTACTTCGTAGAGAGACTCACATTGGAGATGTGAAAGTTGGTAGGATTGGCAGCAGCAGTTGCCACGACAGAGCCAAGGGACCTTAGCGAACTCATCGCTAGGGTGAACAAGTTGGACATCAGCATCAACAACCCGGCTCTGAACATTGGACGAGGAGGTGCTTGAGCGCAGGCTAGTGGTGGAGGAGGAAGGGACCCAAATGCCATGGATGTTGATGCCACCTCGACCTCAACCCGGAGGAATGGCACCTGAGAGGAGTTTCTGAGACGAATGAGGAACAGGTGTTTTGGTTGTGGCGGTCTTCACCTCAAAAAGGACTGCAATCGTGCACGAGGTGCCACATGCAACTACTGCAAAAGGGTGGGGCATTTAGAACAGGTCTGTCAGGACAAGTTTACAGGAAAGGAGAGGGGAGGAGGGCTAGTTGGAAGAGGTCACCAGATCGCAGCAACCAACATGGAGGAGAATTTCTCCCTTTTCAAGGAAGAAGGGGGTAGTCACCGTTCTCTGAACAACCCCATGCCCATCATTGTGTCCACTTCATCCCCAGCACCCAACAGCTCGACCGCAGCTCTAGACTGCCAAGGACAGCTCACTGCCCAGATCACTCAGCTCAACAGTCTTCTGGCTGGCCTGAGCTCCGTGGTCAACAAACCGCAGGGTTTTTAGGGAGGACACCCATCTCAGCCGCAACGAGAGCGTCCCAGAATCCGATTGTAGTATGCCCTTCTTCAAAGTATGACTGTATCTCTTCATGTACTATAAACACAACTCGCGAATACACACTGTTATCATCACACTTCCGAGTACACATGAAGAGTGAGAATGGGAGATTACAAACAACAACAGCGGCCATGGTGGATAGTGGAGCGACAGGTTTATTTATGAGCCAGAGGTTTGCTGAAGAAAAGAAGTTGCGAAAGCTTCGATTAAAGAAGCCGATACAGGTGTTTAACATTGATGGCACCCCTAACCTGGCTGGCAGTATACAGGAATTTGCACAGCTGGCAATAACAGTGGATGGACATAAGCATTGGGTGGACTTTCTGATTACAGATATAGGCAAAGAGGACGTGATATTGGGGTTACCGTGGTTGAGACAGTTGAACCCAGAGGTAGACTGGTCGAAAGGGTTGCTATCGATTAGGACCCACAGAGTGACAGTAGAGGACATACCAGATAGGGAAGGAGAAGCAATCGGCAGAACGACTCAGGGTGAAGGGGTACTGGAGGACGCTCAAGACAATGCAGTGAAGGAAACTCCACATCAGGACGAATACGGAGAGGAAGGACAGGAAGAAACGGTACTGGGAGAGGAGGAAAAACAACCGCAACTCTGCGTTCTTAAGGCTAACCGAGCACTTTGCCAGAATTGGCTTAGGCGGGGGATTATCAAGGATGTTCAGGAACAGGTTTGGATTGCGGCAGGGTACACTTACTCCCAACAACTTGCAGAAGTGGCACAGAAACTCAAGCCAAAGAAGACATTTGAGGAGATGGTCCCTGAGCATTATTGGGAGTACAGCAAGGTCTTCTCAGAACAGGAATCGGAACGATTGCCGGCACACAAGCCTTGGGATCATGCTATCGAGTTCACCCCTGGGGCCCCAGAGTCACTTCGTACAAAGATCTATCCCATGTCTCCTGGTAGAACAGGAAGAACTCGACCGATTTATCGAGGAAAACCTACGGAAAGGGTATATCCGACCGTCCAAATCACCTATGGCATCTCCAGTGTTCTTCGTAAAGAAGAAAGATGGGAAGCTATGGTTCGTACAAGATTACCGATGTCTCAACGAGTTCACAGTCAAAAACCAGACACCACTCCCCTTAGTATCTGATATCGTCAATCAACTCCATAATGTGAAATACTTCACCAAATTCGACGTTAGGTGGGGTTACAACAATGTACAAATTAAGGAGGGAGATGAATGGAAGGCAGGATTCGTGACAAATCGAGGGCTGTTCGAGCCAACGGTCATGTTCCTTGGTCTTACCAACTCCCCAGCTACGTTCCAGTCCCTAATGAACCTCATCTTTGTGGATCTTATCATGGCAGGGAAGGTAGCAGTATACCTGGACGACATCCTGATCTTCAGTTCGGACTTATCAGAACATCATCACGTGGTTAAGGAAGTCCTCAAATGGTTACAGCAGAACGATCTATACCTCTGACCTGAGAAGTGCGAGTTTGAGAAAACAGAGGTGGAATATCTGGATTTGTTGATAAGTGAGGGGAGAATACATATGGATCCAGTGAAGGTAGCTGCAGTACAAGATTGGGCAACACCAAAATCAGTATGCGATGTTCGTGGATTTTTAGGATTCGCCAACTTCTATAGGCACTTTATCCGGGATTTCTCAAAGATCGCACACCCACTCAACAACTTAACACGCAAGGACATTCGGTTTGACTGGGGAACACAGCAACAGGCAGCATTCGAAGAACTATGGACAGTGTTTGTCTCCGCACCTATTCTTGCCTTATGGGATCTGTCACAAAGTGTGTACTATTTTCATCTATCTTCATATGATCTCTTTTCCTTTCATTACGATACACAACATCATCTCCATTTCATCTCTTGATTCTACCTTTATTCCACTGCTTTCCATTACTTTCCATGACGTTCTACCAGTTTCTGCATGACACCAGGTCACGACATCATAGGTCACATGCCAGGTAGTATATATAGGACGACTTGTCACCTAGTCCCCCATCTTGACCTCTTTGTTATTGGGACTAGGTGCGTATTTGTACTTCATAGGATACTGGGCAGTATTGATCATCTTTGTCATTGGAACTAGTTATCGACTGTCGAGCCTCTGCTCCAGTCTCTGTGTGTTTGCTACCGGCGCTTCACCACAGGATCCAGATAAACCAACTCGGATAGAGGTGGATGCGTCTGGCTATGCTACAGGGGGAGCCCTTATGTAGCAGCAGGAAGACGGTACATGGCACCCAGTAGCATACCGCTCAACTTCAATGCAACCGGCAGAAAGGAATTACCAGATCTACAATAGGGAGATGTTGGCAATCATAGAGGCTCTGAAGGACTGGCGTTACTTCTTAGAGGGCCTCCATAATGAGTTTGAGATCATCTCCGATCATAGTAACTTGGAATACTGGCGAACCACACAGGACCTCACACGATGCCAAGCTTGCTGGTCCCTCTATCTATCCAGATTTAACTTCTGACTGGTACACCGTGCAGGGAAAAGCAACACTCAGGCTGATGCACTATCGCGAATGTCACATCACCGCATTCAAGATCACGAGGACAATTGGCAACAGATTGTGCTTTCCCCTGACCGGTTTCACAAGATAGCAGTCTCTACCCTGGTCAACCCCCTGGAAGGACAGATTCATCGAATGTCAGAGAAAGAAGCTGAAGGAGGGAGGCCTGAAAAGGCTGGCAAACGGATTACCGGAATGGGAGGAGGACAACGGTTTGGTGTATCATCATGACAGAGTCTACGTACCTCCAGACAAGAAACTGCAATGAGACGTTCTTCAACAGTGCCATGACTCCCCATCAGCAGGACACCCAGGACTCCATGCAACTTATGACTTGGTGACGTCTCACTTCTGGTGGCCAACAATACGGTCGTTCATGGAGAAATATGTGGAGGGGTGTGACACCTGTGCATGGAAAAAGCTACAGCGACATCCACGGGCAGTAACCCATCCACTGGATGTACCAACAGGAATCTGGGAGGAGGTAGGAGTAGATCTGATCATGCAGTTGCTGAAGTCGGATGGGTACAACGCCATCTTGGTCTGCACAGACTTATTCAGCAAGCAGATTCATGCTATTCCCTGCATGACCAGTATCACCACAGAAGAGGTTGCAGACCTCTACTATCAAGAGATCTTCAGACTTCATGGGCTACCTTTATGCTTTGTTTCAGATTGTGGTCCCCAGTTCGCAGCAATGGTTATGAGGAAACTTCTGAAGCGGTTAGGTATCAAGAGCAATTTGACATCTGGATATCACCCACAGGCTAATGGACAGACAGAGCAGGCCAACCAAGAAGTGGAGAAATACCTCCGGCTATATGTGGGGAGGAGACAGACAGACTGGGCGAAACACCTTCCAATGGCAGAGTTCGTCATCAACTCCAAAACTCACTCTGCACACAATCTCTCCCCATTTGAGGCAGTATACAGATACCAGCCCCTATTCAACATCCCGGTGGGACAGCGTACAGGACAGAAGGACATAGATGAACAGATTGAGGTGTTGAAGGAGTTGCAGAAGGACACACAAGCAGCACTGGAAACAGTGAAGAAGGAACAGAAGGTGGCATATGCGAAGGGGAAGAAGGAAGCTCATGTGTTCAAGGTTGGAGACTACATATGGTTGGATGCCAAAGATATTGATCTTAAGACGCCGAGTTGCAAGCTCTCAGATCGACAGCTGGGGCCATTCGAGGTATTGGAACGCATTGGAAATTTGGACTATCGCTCGAAACTTCCTTGGGGGTGACATCGAATCCATCCAGTCTTCCATGTCGACAAACTTTCTCCCTGGCAGGGCAACAATATAAATGGAGAACGACCATCGCAACCGGGACCAATAGAGTTGGAGGAAGATGGAGCGGTAGGAGAATATGATGTAGAGAAAATTCTGAACAGCAGAATTTACAGAGGGAAGTTACAGTATGAGGTAAAGTGGGAAGGCTGGGACAAAGGACATATCTCCTGGAAGCCAGCAGAAAATGTGGCAAATGCTCGGGAACTGGTGGAGGAGTTCCATGCAGAGCATCCGGATGCAGTAGGGGAGTCAGACATACCAGTGAAGAAGAAGAAAAAGAAAAAGTCGAAGCGATAGCCATCGAGGACGATGGTCTTAGAAGGGGGGTAATGTCACGAAGTGCATACTATTTTACTTTTACCTCCTTACAGTCTCTTTTCCCTTTACTATGATACATCATTCTTGCTTCATCTTTTGACCTTACCTTTTATCTTTATTCTACTATGTTCCATTGGTTTCCGCTACGTTCTATCAGTTTCCACATGACACCAGGTCACGACATCATAGATCACATGCCAAGTAGTATATATAGGACGACTCGTCACCTAGTCCCCCATCTTGACCTCTTTGTCTTGGGACTAGGTGCATATTTGTACTCTGTAGAATACCGGGCTTATATCAATTGTCTTTGTCTTGGGACTAGTTGTTGACTGTCGAGCCTCTGCTCCAGTCTCTGTGTGTTTGCTACCGGCGCTTCACCACATCTACTTACCCTTTCACCCCACAAACTCTTGTCTCAGATCTCCACCAAGGTCTGTATCCCCTTTTTTTAGGTCTAGAGTGGGATGGAATAACTACTATTTCATGAATCCTTGCTGGATATATCCCTGGATGTTATTCTTCATTCTATCTTTATTTTGTTCATTGAAAAAGTTGCTACCAGATATCTATTAAAGCTCATATTTGTCCTTTATAAGGCCACAAATGGGATCAAGTCAATTGTATGTCACAAAAGCTTTCCTTCAAATTTTGGGAGATGCCACTCTATGGAACTGTGGTGAAGCGCCGATAGCAAACACACAGAGACCGGAGCAGAGGCTCGACAGTCAACAACTAGTCCCAAGACAAAGACAATCGATATAAGCCTGGTAACCTACAGAGTACAAATACGCACCTAGTCCCAAGACAAAGAGGTCAAGATGGGGGACTAGGTGACAAGTCGTCCTATATATACTACTTGGCATGTGACCTATGATGTCGTGACCTGGTGTCATGCGGAAACTGATAGAACGTAGCAGAAAATGATAGAACGTTGTGGAATGAAAATAACAGGTGAGACCAAGGGAAGAAACCAGGATAGTGTCATGTATCAGAGTAAGGGAGACAGAGACCATAGGAAAGTAAAAGGGAAAATAGCACACACTTCGTGACAGGAACCACCCAATGATTATACTTACCCTTTTACAACTCAACCTCCAGCAGTATAATTTAGTCCTTCAACTGCAGGGTTATTACTTAGTCCAGTCCATGATTTTAACCCCAACCATGGGACACTCTTCCATTTATTGTATTTCAGAGATTATTGGTTCAAATGAATCTGTCTCAAGTTGGAATGTGTGGAAGTCTGGACTGACACACTTTTCACATATCAGTCTAGTGAGTTAAGAATCACAGGTACTATACTGTGCATCCTGGTGCATTAGAAGGGTTCTCAGGCAAGGCTAATGCAACAGATGTAACTATGTCACTGCCCCTCTCTTTTTTCCCCCCACATACCCTTGTTTGTTCTGGTCTTGTGCCTGTTATCTTATAGTCCTGGTTGTTTGACTCATCAGGACTTGTTCATGTCTCATTTCACTTATTGTGGGCTCTCTCAGACCTTGGTTAGTTTATTGTTCATCTCTCTTGGCTGATTGCTTTACATTCCCCTGTATCCTCTTGTCCTGTAGCCCTATAAATACCAGAGAACTCCATGTATCCATTCCAGGGATTCAATCTACAGAGCTTTATCCAGTTAACTAATCTGCTCCCTTCAGTTCTAAACTCACTAAACTCACTGCTCCCCTTCTTGCTGCATTCTTTGTGATCTTCACTTAGTCACAACTGCTGCAGATGCATACATTTATTAAAATCATTACAAGCAGGCTCTCAAAGCACAGTAGCTGTAGCAGCTGAATATCAGACAAGCAGCAAGCTTTATAGCCATGGCAGTAACTAAGTCTTTGCCACCATATTGACATGCATCCTTTGATATCAAACAACTTTTATCTTTGGCAGCTGCTCTCAAAAATAATCATCTCTGGGAAATTTCACTGTACCCTCCTTATCTGTCCCAAACTATCTCTCCAGCAGCTGACCCTAAATAATAATCATGCCTGGACTGTTCACCCCCTCTTTTGAGTTAACTGTTCTTTCTTATATAGCCCCTCTTGAAATAAATGTCCCATCAATTCAGCTATACCAGACTTTGAACCATGGCTGTCAACACCAAAAACTATTTCAGTCTGCCCTTTCATGGAAATGAGCCCAAAAGAAAGAATTCTATACATAAGTCATCTCAATGACTCTAATAAACTTACCAAGACTGTTTCTCAGGAGAAGCTTGCCAAATACAATCAAAGTATAAGCAATATTCTGAACTCAAATTTGTGCCTGCCTGCACTATCTCTGCAGGCTTGATTTCACTAGTGCATATAGACTCAATATTTTATCATTTAAACCCAAAACTAAAAAGTGAAAGTGAATATACCCTTTGGAGGTAATCAAAACCAAAAGGAAGTGAACAGTTCTGAATAGAGGTAGCAGTGGAAAAGAGAAGGATTATATAATCCTCTGCTGCGGGCCCTTCAATGTGTGCTAAAGCCTGGCTTTCTATACATGGACAATAATTCTCACAGCTTTGGAATTCAGCCAAGCTCACCAAAAATGCCAGAGTTCAATAACAAAAATACAAGCATCTTGAGTTCATACAACAAGGTTCATGGATGTTGAAAAGGTATTACAAATTAATCTTGAAGAGCTTTAATCTTTAAATGGCCACCTATACAGCAACTTAATGGATTTTCTCATCAAGATTCAGGCCTTTATGAGGAATTTTAGTATGGTTTGGAGGCAAATGACAGCATATTTTCGTAACTAGAGATTCACAGTCATTATAGCTCATTAGTAACAAATTTCCCAATGCTTCCAGCCTTCATTTCAAAAGAGTCATTACTTCTCTTTGCATCCTCCTTCCAACCCATATTCTCAATCATTTCTTGCAGTTTGTGGTTAAAATTAAGAGCTACAATTAAGTACAAGAAGGGAAGAAAGCTTGGCCTCTAAAAGGGGGGTAATGTCATGAATTGAACACATCCTGTGCTCAATAGATGGCCTTGATCCAACACAATAGACCCCCTACCAAAATTCTCAGCCTGTTCATCTATGGACCACCAGTTTGGGTATAGTTAAGCTTAATGATTCCAAAGGCCTGCAATGTCCCATAACTCTTTAGGCTTCTCACATAGTCTAATTCCTGCCTTTTACAGTAGTTCTATCATTTGTTTATATTATCAACTAGCTATTAAACCTACATCTAGATGTTTTCCAAGTAGTCCATAATTTCATTTACTATAAGTCACCCCTTGACTATTTTTACTGTCTAGGACACCTGTAGAATCTAAAAAAGATGCTAGTTTTGCCCTCAAAAACCTTAGCTTAGTTATTCTGCCCACTTGCCCCCGCCCTGCAGTTCCCCAGTAGTTAGCCTCAGCTAGCCATCAAAGGAAAGAGTCATAGCTCCTCCACAATACCTTAAAAGCCCAGTGCCCTCACACCTTTTGCAAGAGTCTGTCTTGTCCCCAAAGTTCTCTGTGTAAGTATTTTCTAAGTAGACATTTTTCTTTCTCAATCCAACCTTGAGTATTGTATGCCAATTGAGTAGTCACTGTGTATGTTTTAAAGTCCCACTAGTTGTGTGCATCAGCTCTAGAAACTTCAGTTCATTTTAATTATTCAGACTCACAGTAAGGCAATTCTGTGATATTCATACCCTGATTACTTGCAAAGAGTAGGTTAAAACTTGATTACCATCTCATCACTATTGTAGTCTGTGCAACACTTCTGACCTTTTCTCTAATAAAGCTTTATTGAAGGCTGAACAATATTTTGAGTACCTACCTGCACCACTGGGGCAGGCTTGATTTTACTAGTATCTGCTTGTAAGCCATGTTGGCAAGTTTTATTCTCTGCCCACTTTTTGATCTTCCTCTTCCAGATCTAATGATTTCTTGTCATTCTGCATATGTACCTCCTATCCCTCCCTCTGTATGAGGATAGCCAGCCTTCTTGAAATTGGGACCAGCCTCCTGGGCAGTTGACCCTGGCCCTCACGCTACTACGTACTGGGCGCTCCCCTGCCTATTCCGTTAACACACAAAGATTGTACCTCAATTGCAGGCCAAGAGTGGACATGTCAAGCCCTAGAGCGTGCCCACAGCCTTGAGCTATACAAGTGGCATATTTGAACCTTCAATCTCCCTTCATAAATATCACCGCCATTTTCAGTAACACTGGTGACAAGATCTGCCCTTTTGATTCTCTCCTGGTATTTGTTCAACCCCCCAAAAATGCGCGAGTCCCTGCCACATACCTGCAATCTTCGTTACCCGAACGACAAGACTGGTCGGCACTGCTGATCGGTGTATTAACCCCCCGTTCGTCAGAGTGAGTCCACCAATTGACTTTACTTTCGGACTAGCCACTTCTCTACTAGTATATCGTATTTCAATAGTCGCATGAACCTTTGATTTGTTCATCAATACGTAGGACGATGCCGTTTATCTTCGACCTTGGAGTATCTGAGGGGGGTGATAGCGTCAGGCGAAAATTATGGAAGCGGCTCATATGAGAAGGCGTGTATCGATCGGGTCAGGTGCCAAGTAATTCTTTCAACGTACTCTGAACAATCCCAAACCGTAATATTTTGTATCAAGAGCCACGCGTGCGACGAATTCCCGAGCAGCTTTTCATAATCCATCATTAGAATGAGTTTTCAAACAGTGTCACGGTGCGATCCTAGTACAAACCAGGAATCAACCGATACCTCACAGTCTTCCTCCACGCTTCCCATTCCTCACCAAACATCTTCTTCATCAGCCTGTCTTCTTCTGGTGTCCGGTGTGCCAAACAAACATTAGCCACCACAACAGTCATGAAAACCCACAGCCCTACAGCCATTCTCCATCTAGGATGGTTGAGGATACTACTTTCTCGAAGCCATGACCCAGGCGATAGATGGTACAACGTAACCCCCGTTGACATGAGTTCCATCGCCAAATAAGATGGATGTCTGACGATGGAGTAGGGTCCTGTGGTTACGAGTTTCGGGCTTGATTCCGTGATACGCCAGGTGAATGCTTTCCCAAGCGCTTTGAAACATGAGATCCGGAGGAAACCTCCTACGATACCGACAAGTAGTCCGAGTATTGGGATGTACCCTGAGGTCCGCTTCGGTATAAAAAGACCACCAACGAGCAAACGAAGCACGGGTAATTTATCGAAATGGCCGTTAACGATAAATAAACATTCGAAAATGGTGGCAGTCGTATAAGCGACCTAGAGATTGCGTTAGGCAACGGAAGAGAATTGAGGTCAGCCCTTTGTTTGACGTACCCTGAGTAACGGGTAGCCATATACACCCAGTCGCATTATGATCCACTCTCTCTTCTCAGATAACGAAGGTCCATAAGATGGTAGGCTTGTAACACGAATTGGTGGGGAGTATGTGCGGTTGAAGAGATACACAGAGAACAACAAAAAAAAAAAAAAAGTCGCCACCTCCAGAGAGTTCATGATGGCGGTATGCATGGAGATGACCACTTTCCAGAGTACCTTAAATATACAGGTACTGACTCAAAAGTCCGATGTTTTCCGACTCGAATAATGAATAAAGCTCAATAGCCACCTCCAGAGAGTTCATGATGGCGGTATGCACGGAGATGACCACTTTCAAGAGTACCTTAAATATACAGGCACTGACTCAAAAGTCCGATGTTTTCCGACTCGGATAATGAATAAAGCTCAATATCACAACAGGCATTTTTCTCTCTAAGGTGTCTCCAGCAAGTATAAAGCACTTTATGCTATTTTGGTATGAAAAGAACGGGTATTTTCACTACTGATATGGAACTGATTGTTTTTTAGTCCGGCACCACCGCATGTGCCGCCTCCTCGGCTTCCTCGTGATCACGGAGCTTCTAGTCAATTAGAGGAACCCTTGTATGGGTGCCGAACTAAGTCTTGACATCCTCGATTTCTGCCGAGATCTTCACGGTTTCAGTTTCGTTAGAGTAGAGTGGAGTTAAGCAAGCCATTTCTGGGATCACGTCGCTTATCATGCACCGTTTCTATCGCATGGCGGCGAGGCTTGTGAGATTTTACAGTCGTGCTGTAATGAGAACGTCGCTTGAGGGTACTCAAGGTTGTGGGACTCGGAGTGCGTCAGGCCTCGGAGGCATGGCATGATTTCTGCCCTATAACTTGTACCATGCATGCAAAAGGACATTCAACTGGTCCTGATCCCCAACTGCCTTGTACATATCGTGGCCACTTCCCTAGCAATAACAAGATTGGTTCTTTCAATTCTCTCCGAGTATTTCTTCAATCGCACCTACTCTTCTCCTCGACCCCAAGCTTCCTATCGGCCTCCAGACTACGTCGCAATATGTGCATTGCTCCTTGGGAGGTTTCCTACGGATCACATGCTACAACGCTCTAGGAAGCTCGTGGAAATATGGTATCACCAATTCGAACCCTAAACTTGTAACCTACGGCCCCTTTTCCTTCGTACGCCATCCTTCTTACCTTGCGGTATGGTTGGTCGCCTACGGTGTGACGGCGTATCATTTATCTCCTGGCTCGTGGCTTCGTGAATGTGGTATACGTGAGCACTCTTTTTGGAGGGTGACTGTCGGGTTCTGCGTTTTTATGGCAAACATTGTGGTGCCCATTATAATGGTGTTTCGGTCATACGACGAGGATAGGCTGATGGACTAGACGTTTGGAGAGGAGTGGGAGAAATGGAGGAGGGTTGTTAAGTTTAGGAAGATACCCGGTCTGTATTGAGACTTTGTTCAGGGATAATCAAATTCCCCGAATTTGTGAGAGGACGAACCAAGGTTTATTAACCTCGGTTAAAAAATATGACGAGTGAACTTCTCTTTTGGTACCACTAATGAACTGGTAGTAGTGAGTCTCGGGGCTGAATTCCATAATACTGAAGGTGAATGCTTTCCCAAGTAGTGCTTGGTAAGATGAAGGAAGACTTGAGCGTGTTCCACCACCGTCCACAAGTACAGTGCAAGCTCTTGGAGAGAAGAAAAGGTCTCTTGAGTCCATCGGAGTTTTGGCACCCGAGCAATTATGCTTCAGTGAACGATTGACCCAAGAAGAGCTGTCGCTGTGATAGGATACTGGCCATTGGAATATGGAGCTTTACCGTATCAAAGAAAAAACAAGGATCCGGAAGGCTTAGCCTGTAGCATTTTGTTGAAGCTTGCCCTTCCTTGGTACCTTACGAGAGAAGAACGTCAAAAAACAACCCGCAAAAGGGACGTGGTACGGGTGCCGTCGCGAATGGTCGCAAAAACCATTACTTAGATGGCCATAAATAACATTCCCCTGCCAATAACGTGATGTGCGTGTTCAAATCCATTCCAATGTGGTGTAGTGGTTAACATTGCTGTCTTTCATAAGTGACACAGCAGCCCGGGGTTCGATTCCCCGCATTGGAATAACGTGTTAGACAGACGCTTCTTTTTACACAACGTACCCAGCAACAATAGCCTACTCCTCTACGGGGTCGGTGCAGCAACCCCCAGGCGAAGCTACGTAATAGGTACCACTCACTCTATACAAAGAAATTTTGAAAATAACCGCTCCCACCTGTGCCGAGAATCGCGACTGGAAACGCTCATACAAGCTCCCTTGTCAGTCAGTATGCTCAATTCAGACTGTAGATCATGAGAGAAACAGGGCCCTATCATCGATGGGGCCCTGTACTCGCGTTCTAGAAATGTTGAAAATGATCCCACATGCGACCTGTATTTAGACCCAAGGAAAGAAGGAAGGTTTCCTCATTCCCCTTTGGAACCGTGAAAAAAAATGAATAGCAAGAGCCCATCGATCGTGGTGCACCTCGGTCCCAAGACAGTCCGACAGAGTGCACGCAAAATAACAAAAAAAAAATCTAAATTCAAGGCTTTGCATCGGAAGTTCTCATGTCGACGTCCATCCCGGCCCCATCTCACTGATTCCATTTCCATTCCATACTTACTCACCGCGCCGTCAACAGTTTTTCTGATTTTCCCGGTAAGACGTCAATTCACCGGAATTGTTCAACGCAACTTTTTTTTTTTTTTTTTTTCCAAGTCAAAAAAAGCTTTCGGGGACCTGGAAAATGATGTTCAGAAATTAGAACCCTCCCTTCCAAAAAAAAAACAACAACAAAAACTCAGAACTGCGGATGTGGTCATTTTTGCGTACCAAGTATAGTACGCCGCATGCTGGGCCATGCCTCAAGGCCTCATGGCTGCAATGTCGTACGTCGTATGTTAAGCCATATCCCCAACCCCCCATTTCTCACATTCCCCAGAAATTTCGGTTTTTTTTTAGGCTTGAAGATTCATCATCCATGACAGGGCCCGGACGGACATGACCGATCTGATGCGCACACGCTTCTTTCAAGACCGTGGGATGGGGATGGGCGGGGGTTGGAGGGAAGGAGGCCCGGGAGGGCTGTACCATATACATGTATATATACAGTTACAAGTTATGTTATAACCCACCTCGCTGGTACCTGTACCTGTTCAATTCTGTTGTGATCCCAATAAGTACGTACCTTTTGCAACAACGTTAACTGCGCAGCGAGGAGAGGGTTTTTTTGTGCACGTTCGGTCTTGCGATAAAATAAAGGCCGACGCATGAATCTGCATATGAACATATATAAATATAAAAAACCCCTTCCAAGCTAGCGTTTGACTTTTTCTGGATCTTCCCTTCGCACCAAGTGTCAGTGGTCTTCCCTGCTTTCTGACAGTCTTCGAGCCTGGAACGACGTGTCAACGTGGAGAAGGTTAGGATTTCTCGAAAAAACAAAAGAAAAAATATTTTTCGGTATTTACAAGCTCGAACGTAAGGGTTCGACTTCGGACTTCGGACTTCGGAGGGGTAACCGAGTAGATTCCAATAAGTATGCACATGGATCGGAAATTAATGACCGACACTTATGCGCGCGTTACATGAAAAACCTCAAAAAACAAACAAAGAGATCGATGAGAGTTGATCGTTATAGAAAGAATGTTTGATGCTGATATAGATAGTTGATACTGATAAAAATGATGACGACAATGATGTGTTGCTGATAATTGATGCGCTGAAAACAAAAAAAAAACCTTGAACGTGAAAAAGTAAAAAAGTAAGAAACAGAGAAGCACGCGACCAGTCCGACTGGAAAGCAAAGGGAATAACCAAAGAAGAAAACGGAAGGAAAATCAAGTATGTATGATATAATGCATGGAGGGTATCAAATATGTGCAGTACGAACAAGAGAGATCTGAAGCAAGATAAAACAAGAGAGGGAAAACTTAAAACGGCTACATGAGACAGAGAGAGAGAGAGAGAGATCGTGAAGATGCAAGCAAGAAACCAAGAAAGAAAGAAAAAAGTCATTCATGATCATCATAAAAAAAAGAAAAATCCTCCCAACCTGAGCCCTAACCCTAATCAATCCATCCCAACACCCCACCTCTCCAAATCCCTCCTCGTAACATTGACCCCCCTCAAATCCTCAACATACACTCCCCTCTCCCTCGTCCTCTCCAACACCTCTTTCCAAAGCGCAACAACGGAAGCATGCCCAGGCACATCCCTGTGTAACCCCCCATCCAAAGCAGGAGGTCCAGAAACAAGTCGCCTCGTAATCCCACCCCCTCTCCTACTCCTACTCCCACCCGATTGAGACGACGGTGCAGGAGGATACCACTCAGCAAGCGCAAGCCTCCCCCTCCTCAACAAATCACTTTCTTCACTTAAATCCCGGATGAATTTCAGATTCGGAAACGCTTCGGAACGAAGGAGAGAAGTGAGCTGTTCGAGGAGCATAAAGAACGGCGATGGATCGGATGAAAATAGATAGGAGACGTAGTCGGGTGACCCAGGCGATGGGGCGGACTGTAAGCAAAAGGCAACGGATCGTCAGTTTCCGAGGTAAAATAAGATAGGAGTAAGCGGAAGGTTGGAGCAAAAAAGTATAGGAGTAACGGAAGGATGTACGCCCCGAGGTTCGCATATGGAATGGGCAGAGATCGAGCATGATGTCATCGAGGGAAGCACAACCACACCGGAAAAGTGAACAAAAAAAAAAAAAAAAGAAAAAAAAAAAGGCAGCAAAAATCCTCACCTCTTCCCAACCTCTTCTCACAACGTCGCCCAACCCACGAATTCCAATAAACTCGAGGTTCTCATGACTCGTCAACAACGCGTGAGGTGCCACCTGAGCGAAAAAAAACAAAAGGACCGTCAATTCCGCGTTAGCCAAAGGAAACAAAACACCCAAACTCACCCAATCAGGATCCTCCCAATTCCACTCAACCTCAGCCAAAGGCGAACAACTACAAATAAAACTTCTCAAATTCGGACACAACTCTTTCAACTCAAACCCTTCTTCCCCTCCAGAAGTACATGACAACTCGAGTTGAACCAATTTTTTACCATGAATCTCGAAAAACTGATGAAAGGCACCACCAGACGAAACAGTTGGAGTTGGAGAATCGCAGTTTGTTAATGAGACGGTGAGGTTTTCGAGTTGAGGCATCAGCCAGGAGGAGAGTAAGAGGAATGTGGGTTCTGGAAGGGTTACCTGTATTTATTTTTTTTTAAATCAGCGGATGTGTACTATGAGTTTCGAAGAAACCTCACCTTCAACCCTTTCAAACAAGGAAACACCAATCCAGGAACAAGCATCTCACCCTTCCTCTTCCCATCCACCCACTCAGAATCCCTACACTTTTCATCATCCACATCTTCAACCATAGTAGTAGTCGTAGTCGTAGTAGACGTCATGAACGCCTCACTCGCAATCGAATTCATCGTCGTCGTAGTCGACATCGCCGTAGCCGTAGCAGCCACAAACGACCCAAAAAAAGACGAAATCGAACTCTCCATCCCCGAAAAATCCATCTCCAAATACTCCAAACTCGTCGTAATACAGCTGACAGCAAACGAACTCATCGTGATCGAATCCGTCGAATAACAAGTCCAAGAAAGCCGCTTCAACAAGCTCCTTTCATCCGGCGTCCTTTTTCCTACTCCCAAAGCTTTCAACAACCCCTCCACAGATCCACGAGGATCACGAACTTCTTCAAACAGGTTCCTACGAAGACTTTTGAAATCGCAGTAGGCAAGCAAGTTGGGTGCGTAGTCGAGGATGACTCTGATGTCCAGTGGGTTACATCTGTCCAACGTTGGTGTGTCGAGGTGTAAGACTCTGATATGTCTACCACACTGAGATGAGGTGGAGGTTTGATTCGCTTTAGAGTTTGAGAGGGCGGGGTAATGGGTATATGTGCCTGTACCACCGTTGGCACCTGCGGAACCGGACGAAGCGGTGCTGTAGATGGATGGATGAACGATGGGGCTTGCGCAGACTTGGCATAAGAGGGTTAAAGCGAGAGCTTTGGCTTGTCGAGCTCGGGATAACCAAATGTATTCGTACAATACTTCGGCTGTGTAGGCGTTCCAACGTTTAGAGACGAGGGAACAGGACATTTTTTGGGAGATGGAAGTGAGGTATTCGCTTCTTGTTAGAAGGGGGATGGTGGTCGAGGGACCTATAACACGAGGCGTTGAAATTTTCTGACACGGAAAAAAAAACACAGGCCAACGTACCAGCTATGTATACAGAATTGGAAGCGTTCGCCTGATCCCTAAACGACTTTTCTCCATGTCCATACCCAAAGCTACCAGCTGAATATCGAATGATCATGACCCATAACTCGGGGGGAAGATTCGGCAATGGTCTTCCTGGCCTCGTCTCGTCTAGAGGGTCGAGTATCAACGGGGTACTGTTGCGCCTCCAAAACAGCGAGCGTAGTGAGGGTTTCGACTTGAGGGAAAGGGATTTCAAAGAGAGTGAGAGTGAGGTTCCGCAAGAAGATGAATGGTATCCTGAAACATCGTTGGGAATGTGGCTTGTTGAAGGGGAATCCGGTAATAGATGGGGGGATATCGTGGTATAATTCGACATTGTGGTATGAGGGGAACGTGTAAGGTTTGGTGCTGTTGAGAAAGGAATTAGTTATGAGGTCAACAGCTTGAAGGGGAGGAGGGATAGCGCGAGAGAGGTGAGGGCTTGGGAAAACGGAAATGAGGCGATGAAGGGGAGGGCGTGTACTAGAAACGGCGAAAAGGCGATGAGGAACGATGGAAAGAGGAACGTACGAGGCGTTAGCAACCGAGTGTCTCGTTCGTGAACAACTTGGAGGAGCGGATTATAGAGCGTCGACGTCGTCGTTGGCGGTGAGCACGATGGTCCAAGGTTAAAAATGGAAAGAAACAGGCGGTCGTTGAGGTCTAGAAATGAGGGTGAATTTATTCAAATATTACGTTTCAACCTGATCTTGATTTGGCCTTTATTGGAAACGACGAAAAACAGTTTTACCCTAATAAGAAAAATGGTGATATTGCTTACCTCATTCTCCTTCCGGCGGCAGACTTCCCTTCCGACGTACCGTCGCCGGCCGGAACCTCGATTTGAAGCCGGGGGATTTTCACATTTCGCATTCGCATTTTTCATTGTGAGGTTGTCGCGAGAAAAAGTTGTCGATGACAGCCCACACAGAAAGATAACCTAGAACTTCCGAACTTTCATTTTCGTTTGATTCCGAAATTACTAGGTCCACTTTAGGAAATCTCAAAGAAACCATGCTGGGTGGGTGGGGCTGCTTCTTCTTCTTACTAGCGCCTCCGAATCCAAAGGGGGGAAGGGTTGGTTCTTCCCCAACTTCCGCTCTTCGCCGGGGAACGGGGTTTCGGAATTGCATCATAAACGAAAAAAAGATCAACTTACACCTACCCTTGGCACTTCTCACGAGCGTAGGCCCTTCCTTTAAAAAAATAAAAAGATGTGAAGAGACGTCCACAAGAACATTACACGGTAAAACCCTCCTACTAATTCACCGGAGCATAAATATGTACATAGTTGCGGGAAGGGAAGCCTGCCCTTTGAAGTTGGGAAGAAGGGATCAAGAGCGCCCATGGGCCCAAACGACCGTTACTAATTCGAGTCTCGATATTCCATCAACAGAACATATGCTTATGGTGATAATATATCATGATACTTACCTCAAGGCTTTATCTACAGCTTCGTCAGAGAGACGGTGATATCGGACTTGGCCTTGTTCCAAATGTCGTACCCAGACGAGGAAAGGTGAGAACAAGACTTTAGGGAGCTCTTTGAGCGCGAGTGGTGTTGGTATATAGGGCAGTAGCTAATCGTGCGCTGTATTTCTCCGTGTATTCCTATCATAAAGCCCACACGGACGACAAGCACAACACGAGGAAGGGAAAGAATCTGCCAAAATATACTCAAAATCCTGACTTGTCCGAACCTTGTATAGGATCACGTTTTCAGCCTCAACGTTATCCTTCTTTTCCATCTTACCTACGCACGGCCACCGTCTCATCGTTCGGCGATTCGGAAGACCCAGTGGTTCACGGTAACAAAGTATGCATCAATGATCTCTTATCATCATCATACCTCCAGCGCGCAACCTTGGAGAAAGGAGGAAAAAAAGCTCTTCAGGTTGATTCCCGGCTACATATCTATTTACCGTTCAGGTGCTTTCATCAACCATCAAGATAGAGCCTCTCACTTGGAGATACTGGAATCACTCTCATCACTACATAGCTGTAGAAATCAGCAGCATCCGGACCACCCGTGGAGTCCAAATAACACCCTTCCGAACCTCAAGCTCGGTCTTTTTTCTTAGCCGACCCGTTTCTTTATATCCCTTTCGTACACGCAGTTTTTTCTCACAAATGTACGGTATCTGGCCAGCCACCGACGTAACCCGAAAGCGGGCTCTTGGGCTCGAGGCAAGCAACGAGTTCTTCTTGACAAGTGACTCTAGAGAGTGATCATGACTCACGAACTGTTAGAAATTCATTTATTCCAAAACAAGAAAAGAAATCCTTAACATCCCCCCTCCGAATCGGAACTTTTCCCCAAACGTACCTAGTCCCATACAAGCTTACACTACCTATAATATACTACCATGCATTGAACATCTCTCTACGATTGAAAACAAACAAAAAACAACCCAGAGCGATATTTAATTCTTTTCCGCGCGCAAGGCTGTTCGTTAAATAAAAAAACGTGAAAATTTGAAATTTTTTTTCCAATATAAGAATTCAAGCATTTTAGCTCATTTACCCGTGGTTTTGGAAGTCGTTCATTTGTTTTAAAATCACACACCCGCAGACACCAGACACCGCGAACGCTCCAGGCTTCCCGAACAGACAAGCGAAGGCGAAGCTCGGAGCAATTCCGTAGTGGTGCTCGTTTCAATTTTTTAAGAGCTACCTAGTACCACTCAGCTCTCTATGTGAACAAACTAGCGAGCTTTGTGAATTGACAAAGCAGGCAAAAGAAAAGAAATTTCCACTCTTCAGGTGTAACTTCCAATGCGGGGAATCGAACCCCGGGCTGCTGTGTATTCAGGCAGGATACATTCACATGAAAGACAGCAATGTTAACCACTACACCACATTGGAGTACACCTACAGGTACTGTATTACATCAGAACAGGAAGACGGAAGGAATTTTCAGCTTCAGTTCTGATGCACGGTTACATAGGTAGTGCATACGTTTTGTGAAGATATTAGATTGATTACCAGAGCTCCACCAGAAAAGGCCTAGGTTCTCCAAAAAAAAAGCCAATTGCAACGGTAACCGTTCCTAGATAACCGTTCCTAGGCCTTGTTGTCTTAAAAGAGACTCCTGGACCTTTCCAAAATCCTGAAGTTGGACTGTGATTTTCATTCCCATGTGGGACCAGAAGCAGACGGTTGGTCGTCGGTTGCAAGCAAAACCACGATCCCGTTACCTACAGCAGCCCTCTCTGGTGTCCGATTTAAACGGTTCAAACTGTAGATCGGAATTTTCTGGATTTATCGATTTTGGAACCTTTTTCGCCGCCAACGCGTTTTGGGGTTTCACCCTGCTTGAGCAGCTTCAGAGTTCAAAAAACTTCAGACGTCCAAAATCCAAGTCGCTGCTTCCATGTATAGTAGAGCGTTCAAAGACGTTCTTCAAATTCCCCTCCGTTCCAATCCAAATTCTCAACTTGGGTTCTCTGAGCTCTCAACTCACAGAACGGCGGTACAACCCACACGCGCCACTTGCGGTCACCCACAACTCGGTGTTGAATTGTGTGATATTTGTAAGTGCCTGAAACGACCCGAGGAATTTCCTTCTTGGAGTTAAAGCACGGGAGGCAAAACTTTTACTTTCTTGTCCAGATCTACCCGGGACAGTACGCCGGTACCCTTCGAAGTTCGAGGACCGGGTTTTTCATGTCCGGACTTAAAGGTCTTTAGGCCTGGGCTAGCTTTTTCCGTCCGGAAAAACGAAATACCACCACACTCAGTGCAATCTCAGTCTGGAGTTTTTTTGAACGTGGACCTTTTTTCTTTCCAGGAGATTTCCGAGATTTCTGTTAACCCTCTTAGCCTTTAGGGTCTCTGTGCCTGACACTGAAAACGCGTTTTTTTTTGTTTTGTTTTTTTGCTTATTTCATCAAGAATTCAAAAGCGTAAGCCTTAATACAATTGCAAGACCTACTCGGGAGTCGGCTTCCTCTTTGAAATTGATATCACAGCATCGTCCATTGAAGAGCATACTCAGAATCACCCGCTGGCTCGGAACTTGCAGTAGATGCAATTGTACAAATTGGAACCCACATAGTAGCGACGGCAATACAAAGTAATTATGGAACTTGATGTAAGTCACCATTGATCGTAAAAAAAAAGTCCGAGGCGTGGGGTTCACGGTGCGGGTACGTATGTCATTGAATTTTGCGTCAAAGCCCCGACGGCCCGTTGAACATTTTACAAGAAGATCTCAATTCCCCGGTCTATAGCGCGTAGAATACATAGTAGCGGCGGTGCCGTATGTACTTTGTTCCTTCCCATAAATACATGGTACAAACCTGTACATGTAGGGTCGCAGGATCAGAAGTTTACTGAGGAATCTTAGGTTGCGTTTTTTTTTCGCTTTTCGACGCAGCCTTTCTCATTCACGGTTAGTTGACTTTCATAATCGACGGTGTAAAGCTCTAGTTTTTACTCATACAGTCCTTGTTCTCGGGTGGGTCTTCGCAGTGAGGTGGCAACATATATACGTAGGCAAACGAGTCCGCGACTTCGACAAAGAAATAGGTCTCTTGAACTTCTCACTCTCATGTGGATGGTGTCTAGCGTATTCCTACAGCCGGTAGTCTCTCCACAGTAATCCCGATGCTGAAAGCGACTCAATTTCACTTCGTGGTCAACCGCACCTATATATACAAATTCATTTCGCGCGTAGAATTCACTGTTGCAAAAAAACAAACAAACCCCGAGTCCGTGACAAAGACTAAGAAAGAAACATCTCTCAGAGTCGGCAAGTCAAAATCGCGAACCGCAATTGTGAACTTGTCATTCACCGTTCCTGAGAAACTTTTTCATGTGGGCCGATTTGTACATAAACTCGCACCACTTACAACCCGGAACCTTCTATAACGTACTAAATATGTTCCCAGTGCCTGTCCCATCGTGTAAACAAAGTCTATCAACCAACAAAGTCCAATCTAGTCCAATCCATTCAAGGACTCCCAAGCCTAGGCCCTTCTACGAAACATTACTCCTAACGTTGGCTTTCTTCTAAGCGACCATTCATTCCGGAATGCACCCTCAGAAGCTGACCACACCGACGGGAAGCCGAAGCATTCTCCGTCCGGTGTCCACCCAACTCGGACTTTGAGGGAGGGTCCCGCAGTGGCCCCACATAGCGGTGGCGTAAGGGGTAGTATGGAAGTTCGACATAAAGAGTAAAGAAAAATCTAAAAGGTGAAATGTTTCATTTTGGTAGTCATGGAACTTTCGTCAAGTGCTTTGGAGAATTATGCTGAGAATCCCGATAGTCCGTAATACTCACTCGTGAGTAGCGGCATTCTCTTTTGTGGGGAAGGTCTCCGATGCAAGCGGTCTGATTTATGGAAGAGGAAATACAAGTTCACCCCCTACGTGCCATGGGCGGGCGGAGGGTCGATAGCTCGACACCAGAGTATTTCAGTACTAGCCAGAATGATAGCATATAGCTATAAACACCAAGAAGTTACTTCTCGGCGGGAGTTTTCCAAAGAACTCTGGTGCTCGACATGAAGAGTTCCGTAATTGGGACGTAAAATACACAGTGACAACAGAGGATCTCGGCTTGGAGGTCATCCGTATGATATGGGAGAATTCTGGACCCCCGACGAAATGTGCTAGCATATCTAAACTGTAACGAGATTATAGCACTTTCTCTAAAATCCCTCAAAGTTTAAACCTAGCTGTTGTGAAGATTCTCGATGGGGCAGGATTTTGTCCCGCCTTCAAGGACATCATAATACGCCCAGAAACCTCACTTGGCCAGAACAACCTGCATTTCTGCCTGAGAGCTTTCAAGGTCAGGAACTTAGAGAAACTATATAGATATCAACATAAGGTGGATGAATCGACGGGGGGCGTACAAACCTGCCAAGGACTCCATGCAGGGATCTTCCATTTGGCGATGACGCTCACTACGGTCCCCGGTGAATAGAAATTCGGCGGGTTCACTTCAAGACTGGGCTGCTGTCATGCAGTTTTGACTATTGCGCGACACTTTCTTTTGGTTGAAAACTCGTTGGGGAGACGGAGGAGTGTCATTTCAAACGAACATAGATTTGGAGTCAGATGACTGACCCAGAGTTTATCGCCGAATAGGAGAAGGTTACAAGAGTTGTCTCCACAGGGGGCGTAGATATCTCCCATCGACCCAACCTGCACAGCGCCTCAATCAGAAAAATCAACAATCTCAGTCGGCACGACTCAAAAGGTCCGTTCTGTCAGGCACGGTACGGTATTCATGAATGATGAACTACATTTTTCTGATGGATTGGAAATCAGGGAAAACTTGAATCGAATTGGCAGTGCATCATTCAAGTCAACCAAATTGAGTCGAACACGCCGTTGTGTGGTAGTGACAGCGTGAAGGAGTTGGAGTAGATAGATAGATGAAAGATCAAAAGTCCCCCCCCCCGCCTGCCGTCTTCGGCTTCGCTACCGAAAGAGCAAATTTAGCAGCCTGGCTTCGGCAGCACACTTTCGATAGGAGGAACTCTTGACCTTCATCAGGTTGATGTATGTTTATGGCTTCTCTCTTCAATGTCCGTGATGAAAATCATGCAGTATATACTGTTCTTCGCTCATGGGTTGATGTTCCGGGAAAGTGAAGATTATTAAGGAATAAGATTGTTACCGTGCTTCCCCGAGTCTCGGGAGTGTTCTCACCATTTGACGTCATGAAAGCCTGCAGTCCAATGAAGCTTTTAACCTCGGGTATTGCGATGCTGATTGGTAGAATAGTGAAATGATATGCACTTCACAAATCAACATACTCTGTAGCAGTCAAGTCGCAAGTACAGGTATGTGAAGTTATTTCACATCAGAGGGGTCCAGCCTTCAGGATACCGTCATAATACGAGATCAGATCAATCATCTGTAAGGGGCTTATCACCATGTAGGTTTATATATCAACTCTCACTGTTTCTTTTGTTGTCATCAATCATTGGTTTTGCTAGCAATGTTAAAGCTTTCTCACTTGTACACAGCAGGACACAGTTGGTTATAAATAAGTAATGGTTTGGATATGTCTTTGACTTGAACTGTTCATTCGAAGTCGTCGAAGGGCGTTACCTATTTCTACTGTCACGTCTATCCTTTTGTTCGACTCCTGGTCAGATGATATTCTTTGTCACTGAACTCCTTTGTCTTCTTACTCTTGAGAGGGTTTTTGCACAATCTCCTCCTTTGCCTCCAAAGCTCACAGCCAACTTGGTATGAACTATGTCAATCCAACTGTCATCGCATACTCAGGTTTCAATTCAGACCAGGCAATCCACATATGATAACCATGTATCCCTTGCACATGCAGTATTGGATATAGCAGTGAATATGGCAATATCAGATAAAAATGGAACATTGAAGGTTCATGATATCTGTGAGTTTTCTTGTTGAGCAGAGTATATGTCCCAAACTCAAACAAAATCCAGCCCTTACAACAGCTATCTTATACTCACAGATGGCAGAGTTTGACAAGTTAACTCAAAACACATTCTATCGAGATCTTGTTCAAGTCCAACTTCCACAAGCTTCAGTTGAAGCAGTAGCCTCCCCACTGTATGTTGTAAACTCTGACTTCTTGATTGCTTCCAGTGAATGAACTTTTCCTAGAACTACTGTCAGAGTCTTATAATTTTCCTATTGCTGAAAGTCGGGAACTTACATGCTCATTACTTGATGACAGATTGAGGACTATTCGTAAGTATTTATATTGGCTTTGCAACCTAAATACTCAAAACTCATACTTAATGAAGGGTGTATGGTTATGCAGCCAGCAAATTCTACCTTGCTTATCAAGATACCTCCTTTTTGAACATGGCAGAAGAGTTCTGGAATTTGGGAAGAGCATATTATATCTCAGAGAAAGATATCACATCAAAAAAAATAGCTACCAAAACATCAACTCTTCGAGGTGAATGCAATGGAAGTGAGTATGCCATTGTTTTTTTGACGAAGAAGATTAATGTCAGAACCTGAAAATTCTTCAGAATCGTTGATTGGTGGAGTGTTCCAGGCATGTCCCACGCAGTTTTCAAAGTTATATTGTAAACCAACCTGCCAAGTTATGAAGAATACCAATAGCAGCTTTGGAGTGCTTGAGTCCCGAGCTACTGCGTCAGTTGTCCCATTTCCGTTAGATTTATACTCCAATACTCACTTGCTTCTAGAACATTTTTCACGTAAGTGGTTATGTTTCACTCTGACACCTCACAATTTACCATCTTTGATAGTCTTTCAGCATTACTAGCTGAAATGACTTCAAATTCAACATACACCGATGCTGCAAAGCAAAGCCTTCAGTATCTCAGGAATTTTGCCTACTTTCCCAGATCAAATGGACCTGAAAATGAGAAACTTATCTATGCCTTGGATGGTGATCCATCATGCCTTGATAATGGCTACCAACATTCATTCCCGGTGACGGGAGATATTATTGAAGGCCTGTCTATCCTTACATCCATACAGAATGATACAGCAACTTACAATCTGTTGAGTATTTATAATTAATGCAATTCATATATGTGCCTCTAATCATCTTCTTGCTTATAGCCTTCAAGATGCAATTACTTCTTCAACACTTTACCGACAAGATCAGCAGTCAGATGGTGTTCTACACGTATCAGGATTACCAGAAACCTTCCCGCCCAGTGATCCATATCTTGTACGCGGACTTACAACAGCATATAAACGAAACCACATCAGTTCAACAATGCATGACTATGTGAAAGAATTTATCAACATTCAAGTATGTCATTAATTCCTTTTTTCTCAGCAGCCTAACTAAAACCTTGCAAATGAGTAGTATAATTTTCTACTTGACAATGCAACTCTTCAAGAGTCAAATATAGTTGTGGACATAGACAAACCACTGCTACGAGGCCTTGGATATAACCAGACATTTGCTGCAATGATTTTTGTCCAGGCCATCAGCACTGCCAATAGCACAAGCAGTGCCACTACAACATCCAGTCTTCCTGGTCCCACTGCATCAGAAACAAGAAAAGGAGCCACAACTGGTAAAATTGTGGGAGGTGTCATTGGGGGTGTTGCATCTGTTGCCTTACTTGTGGGCTTGGCAATATTTATTTGCAAAAAGAGAAATCAGAGACGAGGATCATCCCAGTATCTGACTTCTCCCTTTGAGCTACCAGAGTTAAGGGAGAGGAATGATCTTTCGACAACATCACAACCAGTAGAACCTCATTTTTACACAGATGCCCGAAACTCTATGCAAATAGATGATAACTCCATAGTATCACCAACTTCGTTTACATCTACAATATTATCAGAAGAACCAGCTAAATATGGATTTGGGGCTTTGTACTCTAGATAAAATGAAATACTCAATAGCCTAAACAAAAATAGCCTGGATGGAGCATCTTATTGATATAACAAAGGGGAAGTGTACAGGATAGTGACAATGATCATCAAACTCCGAAGGGTCAATTTTCTTGACCCATACTGGTACAGACTGAGAAGTACTCTATCTCCCAACATTCTTCCATACTTCACATTCTTCTCCAGGATCAACTTCATCAGGTAATCCTCATCCTATGTTCACAGTAATCTGGTTTGAATATTGCTTAACAATTCACAGCACCAATGATTCTCTGTCAAAGCTGATACTATAAGAGCTACGGTGGGTTGGAAAAGGCTCAAAGTACTGACACAAACAGTTCCTGCAAAAAATTGATACCATATCAATATCGAGGCATTATCATCAGAGCAATATCAATGATTGGCCATATATGCACTACTAGCACACCCAACGTCCCGCGACTGTAATCATGGAGTCAGTTCTCGAAGTGTCTGACGTGATAAATCTATGTATATCTGGAGCTCCTGCAGAGAAAAACGATACAGACTTTCAAGTATAGCACTATACCAGTAAATGTAAAAGCAGAACTTTTGCAATTCTCGTTGCGTTCAGGATACGGTCAGAGAAGACCAGCCTGCCTGTCGTGTTATGATGTGCTGGGTGCTTCTTGCACACCACAAACCACAAACCACACGCAGGTCACACCTGCAACCCTTTGACCATTTCAGACCAGAGTGATAAATTGACCCTGGATAGCAGTTAACCTCAAAGTTCCAGTGGAAGAAGCCAAGCAACAGTAACAAGAGTCCCAATTGAGTGCTTGGGATTCCTTGTGGAAGATAAATGTTCCTCCAAAAGCATACTTCGAGTGTCCACTGTTATGGAATTTGTGAAAGCTATGGAAATCATGTAACATGTGATAATAATCAAGGTTGTGTTCACAGGTGGTGGTCGATCTATGACATTTCCTCTGGGGTAATATCTAAAGATAGTCTGTCAGGTTCCTTGGAAGAAATGAGAACAGTGTACTTGCATTTCACTTATTTGAAGCCTCAAGCAGTGGCTAGCATACAGCACTTGCCACTTGGCATCACATTCAACCCAAAAATGACCTGACTATATCCTAATTACCACTGAGCATCATGATTGCAAGTTGGGTGCCATTAGACCCTTTTGTTTAGTCAATAGCACTGAACTGGATAATTGATAGACCAAACCATTTACATCCTGGAAGAGGAATTGTATTGGTGTCAGAGAATGGGTTGAAGAGGTACTGGGTGTAGGGAAGCTTCAGGTTGATCACAGTTTGCTGGTGAGATAGTCAGGGAGCTCTGAATGATAAACCAATAGTGGTGTTGCTGACATCAGCCCTATGGATGGATTGTGCAGGTGGATGTTTGGGAAAGATGATTTGTCCATTGCTGTGCATGCAGATTTTGTGCACACTGTAACATGTGCCAGATGACTCAAACCAGCTTGTTTTGCCTCTGTTCCCCAAATCCTGTTGTAATGCTCTGCCTGAACTCCTCTGGACCCAGCATCAGCAAAAACTGTAAAAGGTCTTGTCCAGTTGCTGGTCTTTGTAAGGGCAACTCCAGAGACAGCTGAGGACCTCACTCAGTCAATATCTGCAGGAGGAAAATCCAAAGATATATTCAACACCACAGAAAGACAGGAAAATACACTACTCACCTGCAGGAGAAAAATCCAAAGAGAAAAAGGTCAAGGGATTCCTCCTGCTGGTGCACTTTCTGTGTATCTAAGCATGGGAAAAGTATATAATACAATGGTACAGTACCAAGCCACTAACTGCCACCAACTCCTAGTAGGGGCAGGGTAAAACCGAGGTAAACCAGAGTAACTGTCCCACAGGTGGCAATAGTGGTGGCCTGAAGAGAATGAAGGGGAGAAGTATAGTGATGGAAGTGTAGTAAAGACACCATAAAATGAAGGAAAATGAAGATAGAAAAGAATGAAAAAGAGAAGACAGCACCTGTCCCCTTACAGTCTTTATATACCCTGTATCTAGTCATTACAAGTTATGGAAGAATCCAACTGGGGTCTTAACTTAGCCATACCATAAACTTGTGATTACAATCCCCCAATGCCATAGCAGGGAGTTTCAACATAGTTAGAACAGGGTTATAATCTGGTTATAACCACCCAAAACTGTGGCAGGTAGTTAAATCCCAGTCAGAATGACTGTATAACTAGGTTGTAACTCCTTGTAAGAAGTTTATAACTACTCAAAACCATAGCAGAGAGTTGTAACTCAGCCCAAGCCACAGATATAACTGAGGTTAACACCCTCATGACTGGAAGGAATCCAAACAGTTACAATCATTGTTTCTTGCCAAAACACTCCTGATAGTCAAATCAATGACTAGTACAGTGTCACAAAGTGTGTACTATTCTCTTTATTTTCCTATGGTCTCTTTCCTTTCACTATGATACATGACATTATTCCTATTTCATCTTTTGATTCATTCCTCATTCCACTGTATTCTGTTACTTTCTGCTACATTCTACCAGTTTCCATATGGTACCAGGTCACGACATCATAGGTCACATGCTGAGTAGTATAATATAGGACGGCCTGTCACCTAGTCCCCCATCTTGACCTCTTTGTCTTGGGACTAGGTGCGTATTTGTACTTTGTAGAATACTGGGTAGTATTGATCGCCTTTGTCTTGGGACTAGTCATCGACTGTCAAGCCTCTGCTCCAGTCTCTGTGTGTTCACTACCAGCGCTTCACCACATACAGGACATCAAGGTCCACCATGGGTTTGCTGCTGTTTCTTGTTCAAAGATGCCAAAATAGCCTCAGAATAGTAACATGAGTCTGGGGAACACCCCAACACACAAAAAACATACATTTGTAAGTCAAAATAAATAAGGGTATAAGTAGAACCAGTGATGTATAAATCATAATGGTACAATGGCTCAGTTGGATAACACACTTGCATCAATAAAACACTTTTTCTGAGGTCTAAATTTTAATTCCCCCTAGTTGTAAAATTCCAGTAAGTAAATAAGTAAATAGACATGGAAAGAAAATAATAAGGGGCCTCAGTAGCCCAGCAGTTTCAATCGCTAAAGACCTGGTGAGGGCTCATGATGTGGGGGTCCAAAAGCTCGCTGGTTTGATCCCAGCTATGCCAGATACCTTAATTCTGGTCCAGGAACTCGTTTGGGTAAGCTGAACTGAGGCCCCATGGTTGTAATGATCCTGTTCCTGGATACTGATCTTCAGAAAAGTCTCTATTTGGGGTAATTCAGGGGAATGATCGTCATAGCCCAAAAGTGGTCAGTCAGTGTATGCCGGAGAATGGGGGGCAGCTCCTCTGAAATCCGGGAAATCAATGATTGGCTGGCCCATCATGGGAACGAAAGCACAGGGTGTGGTAAGCTGGGGGACCTATTGAGAACAAGCCAAACGGCCCCTCGGGGCCCAGGCCACCCCACACCAGGAAGGTCTGGTCCAAGCTTCTGATTGGCATAAACCAGATTAGTAAGGGTCGTTAGTCAATGGTAGTATGCATGTGGAGTGTTGGCAAAGGCCAGTTTTGGGTGGCTAGGCATGCTCAATCCCCTTTAGGGAAAAGCCCCTTTAGGTGAGGTTGGGTGTTTTGCTGTATGCAACGGCGCTCTGCATGGTGGAAATAACTCCAGGCCGAGGAAAAACCTTCGGATCACTCACCCAGTTGGCTATTGGCAAGACAGAGACCTGGGACATGATTGGGGATCCACACCAATGGCATCAGTGAACCACATGCCTGAGAATGGGAAACCCAGTAGGTAGGGCTCCATATGAACTCCCTGCCAAAGTGCAGGCTGTAGCAGGATGGGACAGTGTGGTGAAGCGCTGGTAGCAAACACACAGAGACTGGAGCAGAGGCTCAACAGTCAACAACTAGTCCCAAGACAAAGACGATCAATACTACCCAGTATTCTACAAAGTACAAATACGCACCTAGTCCCAAGACAAAGAGGTCAAGATGGGGGACTAGGTGACAAGTCGTCCTATATATACTATCTGGCATGTGACCTATGATGTCGTGACCTGGTATCATGTGGACACTGATAGAACGTTGCGGAAAGTAACGGAACACAATGGAATAAAGACAAGATCAAGGGATGAAACAATAATAACTGTGTATCATTGTGAAAAGGAAAAGAGATCATAAGAAAATAGAGAGAGTAGTACACACTTTGTGACATTACCCCCCTTCTAAGACCATCGTCCTCGATGGTTATTGCTTTGACTTTTTCTTTTTCTTCTTTTGTGTCGGTATATCTGACTCCCCCACCGCATCCGGATGTTCTGCATGGAACTCCTCCACTAGTTCCTGAGCGTTCTTTACGTTTTCTGCTAGTTCCCAGGAGATGTGTCCTTCATCCCAGCCTTCCCACTTCACCTCGTACTGTAACTTTTCTCAGTGAATCCTCCTATTGAGAATTTTCTCCACATCATACTCTCCTACTGCTCCGTCCTCCTCTAGCTCTATTGGTCCAGGTTGCACGGGTCGGTCTCCATTAATTTCGTTGCCTCGCCAAGGGGATAGTTTATCAACATGAAAAACTGGATGAATTCGATGTCGTCCCCAGGGAAGCTTCAAACGGTAGTCCAGCTCCCCTATGCGTTCCAGTACTTCGAATGGCCCTAGCTGTCGATCTGAAAACTTGCGACTTGGTGTCTTCAGGTCGATATCTTTGGCGTCCAACCATACGTATTCTCCAACCTTGAACACGTGAGCCCCCTTCTTCCCCCTCTCATACACTGCCTTCTGCTCCTTCTTCACTGCCTCCAATGCTGCTCTAGTGTCCTTTCGCAGCTCCTTCAGCATCTCAATTCGTTCATCTACATCACTACGTCCTGTACGTTGTCCCACCGGAATGTTAAAGAGAGGTTGGTATCCATATACTGCCTCAAATGGAGAGAGATCGTGTGCAGAGTGTGTCTTGGAGTTGATAACAAACTCTGCCATTGGCAGGTGTTTCACCCAGTCTGTCTGCCTCCTCCCCACATACAGTCGAAGGTACTTTTCAACCTCTTGGTTGGCCCACTCTGTCTGTCTGTTTGCTTGTGGGTGATATCCCGATGTTAAGTCGCTCTTGATACCCAGTCGCTTGAGGAGCTTCCTCATAATCATTGCTGTGAACTGGGGACCTCGATTGGACACAAAGTGTAGTGGTAGTCCATGGAGTCGGAAGATCTCTTGGTAGTAAAGGTCTGCCACCTCTTCTGTGGTGATGCTGGTCATGCAGGGAAGAGCGTGAATCTGCTTGCTGAACAAATCTGTGCAGACCAAAATGGCGTCGTATCCGTCTGACTTCGGCAACTGGGTGATCAGATCTACCCCTACCTCTTCCCAAATCCCCATTGGTACGTCCAGTGGATGAGTTACCGCCCGTGGATGCCGCTGTAGCTTTTTCCGTGCACAAGTGTCACAACCCTCCACATACTTCTCAGTGAATGACCGTATCGTTGGCCACCAGAAGTGGGATGTTACCAAGTCGTACGTTGCATGGAGTCCTGGGTGTCCTGCCGATGGGGAGTCATGACACTGCCGGAGCACATCTCGTCGTAGTTCCTTGTCCGGGGGTATGTAGACTCTGCCGTGATGATACACCAGACCATTATCCTCCTCCCATTCTGGTAGTCCGTTTGCAAGTCTCTTCAGGCCTCCCTCCTTCAGCTTCTTCAATCCTTCTAGTACTTCCGCTTCTCTTTCCGATGCCTGCCGGATCCATCCTTCCAGAGGGTTAATCAGGGTAGAGGCAGCTATCTTGTGAAATCGGTCGGGTGAAAGCACAATCTGTTGCCGATTGTCTTCATGGTCTTGAATGTGGTGATGTGACATTCGTGATAGTGCGTCAGCCTGAGTGTTGCTTTTCCCTGCATGGTGTACCAGCCAGAAATTGAACCTGGATAGGTAGAGGGACCAGCGAGCTTGGCGTCGTGTGAGGTTCTGTGCCATTTGCCAGTATTCCAAGTTACTGTGGTCAGAGACGATTTCGAACTCATCACAGAGACCCTCCAAGAAATAACGCCAGTCCTTCAGGGCCTCTATGATTGCCAACATTTCCCTGTCATAGATCTGGTAGTTCCTCTCTGCCGGTTGCATCGAAGCTGAGCGATATGCCACTGGGTGCCATGTACTGTCCTCCTGCTGCTGCATAAAGGCTCCCCCTGTAGCGTAACCAGAAGCGTCTACTTCTATCTGAGTCGGTTTGTCCGGATCCCATAGGGCGAGAATAGGTGCTGAGGTGAATGCTGTCCGTAGTTCTTCGAATGCTGCCTGTTGCTGTGTTCCCCAGTCAAACCGAATGTCCTTGCGTGTTAAGTCATTGAGTGGGCGTGCGATCTTTGAGAAATCCCAGATAAAGCGCCTATAGAAGTTGGCAAATCCTAAAAATCCACGAACGTCGCATACTGATTTCGGTGTTGCCCAATCTTGTACTGCAGCTACCTTTACTGGATCCATATGTATTCTCCCCTCACTTATCAGCAAGCCCAGATATTCCACCTCTGTTTTCTCAAACTCGCACTTCTCGGGTCAGAGGTATAGATTGTTCTGCTGTAACCGTTTGAGGACTTCCTTCACCACATGACGATGTTCCGATAAGTCCAAACTAAAGATCAGGATGTCATCCAGGTATACTGCTACCTTCCCTGCCGCGATAAGATCTGCAAAGATGAGGTTCATTAGGGACTGAAACGTAGCTGGGGAGTTGGTAAGACCAAAGAACATGACCGTTGGCTCGAACAGCCCTCGATTTGTCGCGAATCCTGCCTTCCATTCGTCTCCTTCCTTAATTCGTATGTTGTTGTAACCCCACCTAACGTCGAATTTGGTGAAGTATTTCACGTTACAGAGTTGATTGACGATATCAGATACTAAGGGGAGTGGTGTTCGGTTTTTGACTGTGAACTCGTTGAGACGTCGGTAATCTTGTGCGAACCGTAGCTTCCCATCTTTCTTCTTTACGAAGAACACTGGAGATGCCATAGGTGATTTGGATGGTCGGATATACCCTTTCCGTAGGTTTTCCTCAATAAATCGGTCGAGTTCTTCCTGTTCTACCGGGAACATGGGGTAAAGCTTGGTATGAAGTGAGTCTGGGGCCCCAGGGGTGAACTCGATGGCATGGTCCCAAGGTTTGTGTGCCGGTAGCCATTCTGATTCCTGTTCTGAAAAGACCTTGCTATACTCCTGGTAATGCTTAGAGACCATTTCCTCAAACGTCTTCTTCAGCTTGAGTTTCTGTGCCACTTCTGCAAGTTGCTGGGAATAAGTGTACCCTGCTGCAATCCAGACCTGTTCCTTAATGTCCTTGATAATTTCCTGCCCAAGCCAGTTCCGACAAAGCGCTCGGTTGGCTTTAAGAACACAGAGTTGTGGTTGTTTCTCCTGCTCTTCCGATGCTGTCTCCTCCTGTCCTCTACTTCCGTCTTCCTGATGTGGAGTTTCCTTCACTACATCGTCTTGAGCGTCCTCCAGTACCCCTTCACTCTGAGCCGTTCTGCCAATTGCTTCTCCTTCCCTATCTGGTACGTCCTCTACTGTCACTCTGTGGGTCCTAATTGATAACAACCCTCTTGACCAGTCTACATCTGGGTTCAACTGCCTCAGCCAGGGTAATCCCAATATCATGTCCTCTTCGCCAAGATCTGTGATCAGAAAATCCACCCAATGTTTATGTCCGTCCACCGTTATTGCCATCTGTGCAAACTCCTGTATGCTGCCAGCCTGGTTAGGGGTACCGTCAATGTTAAAGACCTGTATTGGCTTCTTTAACTGAAGCTTTTGTAACCCTTTCTCTTTTGCGAACCTCCTATTCATGAATAAACCTGTCGCTCCACTATCCACCATGGCCACCACCGATGTTTGTAGTCTCCCATTCTCAATCTTCACGTGTACTCAAAAATGTGATGATAAAGGTGTATTTTTGCAAGTCGTGTTAATAGTACATGAAGATATATGGTCATAATTTGAAGATGGACATACTACAATCGGCTTCTGGGACGCTCTCGTTGCAGCTGAGATGGGTGTCCTTCCTAAAAACCCTGTGGCTTGTTGATGACAGAGCTAAGGCCAGCCAGAAGGCTGTTAAGCTGAGCGATCTGGGCAGTGAGCTGTCCCTGACCATCTAGAGTTGTCGTCGGGTTGCTGGGCACCAGGGATGAGGTGGACATGACAGTGGTCAAGGGGTTGTTCAAAGAACGGTGACTCCCCCCCTCTTCGTCGAAGAGCGAAAAGTGCTCCTCCATGTTAGTCGCTATGATCCGTGGGCGACCCCTTCCAGCTAGTCCTCCTCCCCTTTCCTTTCCCATGAACTTGTCCTGGCAGACCTGTTCCAAATGACCCGCCCTCTTACAATAGTTGCATGTAGCACCTCGTGCACGATTGCAGTCCTTCTTGAGGTGCAGGCCACCGCAGCCAAAACACCTGTTCCTCATTTGTCTCAAAAACTCCTCCCTCGTGCCTGTCCTCCAGGTCGAAGTTGAGGTGGTGTCGATGTCCATAGCGTTCGGATCCCTTCCTCCTCCACTGCCAGACTGTGCTCAAGCACCTCCTCTTCCAATGTTCAAGGCCGGGTTGTTGATACTGATGTCCAGCTTGTTTACCCTAGCAATGAGTTTGCTGAGGTCTCTCAGCTCAGTCGTGGCAACAGCTGCTGCTAATCCTACCAACTTCCACATCTCCAACGTGAGTCCCTCTACAAAATATTGACGTTGGTCATAGTCCGAGAGCTTGGTGAGACTGGCCAACTCTGTGAACACCTGGGCGTAGTCGGAGACAGACTCGTTCCGTCCTTGCTTCAATACCCTGAGGTCAGCTAATGCCTGCTTCTCCTCATCGATAGAGGAAAAGTGGCCCCTGAAGGCAGTGGTGAAATCGGCCCACCTGCCATTGAAAATTGGGTCGACGTTGGTGGGGTCATTCGACTTGGTCAGGAACTGGTTTGCCCAGTCACCAGCCTTGGAAGTCATCAGGTTGAGGGCCGCTCGGATCTTTTTTGGATCATTGTTGACCAAGTCAGACTGCTCCCTGGCCCAGTTGTCAAACTGATTGAGCCACTGTCTAGTATTGTGGCCTTTCTCTCCCTTGAATGCCTCAGGTTTGCTGATAACGTCTTTTGAGTGGGTTGTCTGCGTTAGCAAGGCATTGGTGACGGTGTTTAGGCCCTCTAAAAGGTGGGCAAGTTGTTCGTTGTTCATAATTGGGGGTGGAATGGGTGGTTGTGGTACTGGGGCTGTGGTTCTGGGGGTGGTAACGGGGTTTGGTATGGAGAAGATGGTCCTGGAACTGATGACAGGAACGGATGGGGGTACAGAGGGTTCACAAGGTACTGGTAGTGGTGCCGGTGCGGGAGAAGCTGTGGGGGAGGTATGTAATGTGGGTCCGGAGTGTTGACCTACATGGGACCTGGGCCTAGAGTGTCCAGGGGTTCTGGGTAGACTGGGGTTAACTGGAGGAACTGGAAGCGGGGTCAATGGTAGCGGTGGAAGTACTGGGATAAAACGGCCAAATTCGAGGATACTACCGTCATTGTCATACAAGTTTTGCGGTTTGGAGATAGAGTTTGCAAGTGCGTTAGGACACGGGTTTTGGTCGCAGCTGTCCCACTCTCCGTTGGTGCCTAGGTATACGTGCTCGTTATCAGCAACGTCGTATGCATGTGGTAATGCGGTACAGTTGATTTTCTTCTCTTCAGATTCGGGTCTTGATGCGCTAAATGTCGGAGACATGATGGAACGGTACGGCCTGCAGAGACAGCCTTATCGGAAGGGTGCCCATGCAGTAAAGGATCTTGACCTAATGTGGTAAAGCACCGATAGTGAACACACAAAGACTGGAGCGGAGGCTCGACAGTCAACAACTAGTCCCAAGACAAAGGTGATCAATACTATCCAGTATTCTACAAAGTACAAATACACACCTAGTCCCAAGACAAAGAGGTCAAGATGGGGGACTAGGTGACAAGTCGTCCTATATATACTACCTGGCATGTGACCTATGATGTCGTGACCTGGTATCATGTGGAAACTAATAGAACGTAGCGGAAACCAACGGTGTAATGACAGTAACACTAAGTACCCAATATAAACCGAATTTGCCACATCCTGAACACAGGACAAAGATAACATGGCTATATAAGAACTGGTGTGAGCCCCGAGCAGCCAGTTAAAGCAGTACACTGTTATATGAAGCATCTAATATCAACAGACTACTGATAGGCTTCAAATGCTATCATAGTTCGTGTGTATATAAGATGATTACTCTTCAGACTAAGAGCTATGGGATAGTCCGAAACATGTAGGACCTTCTATATGCTGTCCAAGAGTTAGTGTGCCATTATAGAACAAGCTACAAACCTGGGTAGACGTTCTATAAGGTTATATAACTTGAGGAACCATTAAAACTACCATATACAGACCTGCGACCAAGGGGATTCGAACTTGGCAATGGGAACCTTCTGAATACCATATATGACTGAACTATTGGCCGATACGACAACCTAGAACTGGTCTGACACAGCTGTGGAAGCAGTTAAACCCGATGCATAATCAGACGAACCTGATTGGCCTCATATGATGACTCACACAAGTGGAGCGCATGAGTACCCTCTCAGTTAACTCTGAAGGTGGTGCATGGACACTTGTGGATCCATAATTGTGACTTCTTGAAAGTATAGACAGTGTCCCTTGCCTATATAGCAGGTACTAGACTTTCAGAGTAAAGCCACAAAGAGATATATAACGAATACCAGGGTATATGCTACGATGAGTTGGTACTGCGAGAGCAGAACACCCTAGGAATCAAAGATATACCGATGCATTTGATATTCAGGGTCCCTGACTCCGGATTATCGATAAGATCAGTCGCTGACTGAGATTATCACCACCAGATGACGTGATTATGAGTCAACGGGACATCTATAACCCACTGACGGACGTGCCACATGCCCACGTCAAGAAATACCTCAAACAATAATATTATATTGTCTGCAACTTCTTTTCTGGTCGCTGCTTTCCATATATAGACAATTTCTGCATTTGTATCAGTTTGTATTGGCCATATATTAGTATTTATAAGCATAGGTAGGTAGACAGTATATAAGCTGCAAGGTTCTCATCCAAGAATCTCCAAGCAATTCATGGTAGCTCTGTATCACTTTTTGTTTCGGTTTGCAGGAAGCAATCTGTTGTATTTGCTGCAGTTCAGTGCCTAAGTCAATTGTGGTACTTGCTGTAGTATTCTATATCACCTTGTTTCTGGCCTAGCCAAATAGATGAATTAAACCTGATAAAACCCTGAATTAAACCTGAAACCCTTCTGCCCTGACTTGAAGTCAGTGAAGCT
>MU127876.1:1513-39872 GCA_014904975.1 Marasmius fiardii PR-910
CCGTGATAATTTCCTGGTTTTGGAAGCGATTGCAGAAGTGTTTTCTGAATTCCAACATTACCATTCACTGGTTGACAGTAAAGATAAGTTGTAATCAAATCTTCATATTGCTTGAAAGCAGCGGTAAGCATTTCACCTTCAGATTGAGGAGTTGGATCATACGTCCAATCCTTCTTCTGCATCATCTTTGGATCTTCTGAAGGGCGGCGTCCATATTCCGGACAATTTTCTTCATTATCCGAATGATCGGAAGGGGTAGATGACGAATATCCATCACCATGGTCACTCGGAGGATCATTTCCAGGCGGACCACCACCACCGTTACCTCTAGAACCATTATTCCGGTTCATGTGTGGTGGAAGTTCTCTATCATCTCCGCCGGGAGGGCTCAGTTGATTGTTCTTTGGTTGGTATGGTACAGTATGGCCATTCCAGCCTCGAACACGAATATTTTTGTTATTGGAGCTCGCAGAGTTTTGATTTGGGCGACGATTTGGATTTGGATCGTCTTCGGAGAATGGTTCGGGATGCATCGGACGCAAACGTTCGATCTCTACATCCTCGATCGGTCGTATAACCTGTCGGATGTCGGGCCGACGCTCGTGGTAAATCATATTCCCGTCAACGTGTACACCTTGTTCCTCAACATACGAAGTACTGTATTGGAGAAGATCATTATCTCGCATAGTCTGAAGAACGTAGCGTCTTCGCAGCTCGTCGTGATAAGCTCGAACTCTAGATTCAATTTCTTGCGAAATTCGAGTCCTAACTGAAGGCATCCGATCGGATCTTTGTTTACTATCAGATACATCATTGACTGACGTCGTTGATGCATTTTTCGCCGCTTCGGAATTTCCTTCAGCCTGGAGGGCCTGAATCGATCGGTGTCCTCGTTCGATAGCGACGCGATTCGCCTCGTCAAACATTGCACTATTGCTCACGGACGGAGTTCTAGGGCTTGCTCCAAAAAGACTATTACCTGCGGAATTCGAATGGGAAGGTGATGGAACAACACTCGGATTCCTAATGGTATCGCTAGAGCCGTTAGACTCTGAAGCCTTCGACGCTCGTTTATCCTCAGTATTAGTTGAAGATGCAGGGGTGCTCATAGCGGGATTCCGTTGGTTAGCGGTTGTACTCGGACCAGATGCTGGAGTCTTCCCTTTTGCATTCACATTGGAAGAACCAGTGTTAGGTTTTGTATTCGTAGTTGTACGTGTAGCCATTGGGGACGGACTCGCAGATGGGTAAGGGAGTTCCCTATAATCTGCTCGAATGTCAGCTACGGTTTGGTTTCGGGTTCGGACGTTCGTATTGAAAGAGTAAGTACTCGAAGTAAGTACTCAGAACAAATGCTGAGGTTCAAAAAATATGTAAGGGGTCTCTCTCGGTGCCTCAGGCCTCAGCGTGAACCAGACAGGGCTTATATTGCTCTGAGGTACGTACGACAAGGCAAGTAAGGCGGTAAAAGAGAGATTACGATTATCTAATACGAACCAAGGAATTTATAGGGAAATGCGTGGGAACTGTATACTAAGAAAGGTGTACGGGTTACAGCGAATATGAGGAAGGGAAAATGGCCAGGGTTCTGAAAGTTCGGGGACGGTTGAAAACCCACTGGGAGGGTGGACCCAAGTACTCTGTTGTGATTCCATTGAGAACGCCGAATTTCAGGCTCTATGAAACGACGGAGTACTCTGGAAGCAGGATAAGTGATAGAGGCAGTCCACGAAAGGCGACTGACTCAATGACCCAAGGAGAACGAGAACAATCGAGGGAGAATGATGGTTGTGATGCGAGTCCGCTCGTAAATTCTAGAGTTAGGCAGCCTAAGGCGAAGGAGAGTATCTGTGGTGAGAAGACTCGTCGAAAGCCTGTGTATTGAGCATTTGCTCAATAACCTTTCTCTTCCCGGAGCTGCGATCTCAGAATTGAGATGTGTGATATTCTCGGTCATCCTGCTGCCTCGCAAATTTCATTTCAGCTTCAAAGGAAACTAATCGATGAGAAAGAAGTGTCTTTCTGTGAGGTGGTGGCTTGGGTAAAACGCTTTGATATCCTGAAGCTCTAGCGGCGACACTCGGCCTCTGAATCATCGTTCATAATGACTTCATATTCATATTGCTGTAATACTGACGGTAATTGTGGGTTATAAATGAGAGATTTTGTAGAAAAGTCGATACAAGGTTCACAATTTGGAATTGCGCCTTCGCCGGATCGGCGTGCGAGGTGGGGGCCCGGAGGGTAAATGTAAATTTGGGTCCGAACTTCTCACGCTGTGGGAGTCAACCGTGCGACTCTCCTTCCCTTTAGATAACACACTTACTCTGCTTCCCTCCACCAGAGTCCTCGACCTGCTTGGACTCCGACGAACCCTCATACTTTCAGGATTCTCCTGGACGGGAAATAAAGAAACAGTAACAGTATTAGGATGGAATAAAAATCTCTCTTATATCCCAAAATGGCTGGCCTGACGTTATGCGATCTTCGTTTCTCGAAATGAAATGTTGGCTTTGTTCGGGGCACTCGTACGTTTTACAACTGCATCTTTGTTTCCAAAACTGATGGTAAAATAATAAAAGAGAATATGAATGGATGAGGAGCTCCGAAGGATTGACTTTCGGAGAAGCAGAAGGCGACAACGGTTGGATTTCTGAGGCCGGGACAGCACCTCAAAATCCTAATTACGAGATGGTTGGAAGCATTGGTCAACCAGCGGGATGCCTATCTAGAGCATTGTATCCGTCGTTGGCACGATTCTGCTGCAAACTGAGGGAAGTGTGAGTTGCTTTTTTCTTCGGCTATTGATTTTTTTGGATTAAAATTTTCGAGCAATCCAGGCTCTAAAGGCTCTGTGAAGGATGTGAGGGTGATAAGGAGGCTACAAGAGTCGAAGTGGTAACGGTTGGGGGGGACGTACCAGCTTCTGGTGAGCACCACGAAATCTGCCGAAGGATGCTTTTCTTAACATCTATCCACCCAGGTTGTCTTCTGTCAAGTCTTTACAACCGAGTTCAATGCCAACTCATATAACCCAGCACCCCCGAAAAAGTCTCCGAGAATGAACAGGCCTCCATCTGAAGTTTAAAGTCAGGTATCCAGGCGAAGAAGATTAGGATCGCGACACCACCCACCAGGTTTATCCAGAACTTCCATTATCAGTTAGTTCCGCGGTTTTGGTATGGTCCGAAATCTTTCTCGCCTCCCAGCGGAGATGTGCTGCTTCAACGTCTACCCGTAAGGATTCTGTTCGACTTCTATCCACCTTTTTTTAAATCGACATCTCTACCGCGATACGTAGAAACCACGAGGTGTCAATTTCTAGTCTTCATAGCTCTCAATGTTGAGCTCGACTTTCTTCGGTGTTTATTCTCAGTCGCTGAACGCCAGTCGAGTATCTCGAGTGAGGAGAAACGGGGCCCGGGCTGCCTTGAGAGTGGTTGAAGCTTGACAAGAAACGTCGGCTGAAGTCGTTTTTGAGGGTCGTTACGGTGTTGTTCATGGTAGGGCTTGATGGTCGCTGGAGTCAAGGAGATTGTTAGGCGCACATTCCTGCACAGTATAACGAGATGTGGGAGTGGGTAAAGACGCTGAATCAGACAGAAGGGTGTTTAACGGCGCTACATGTTGTTGGTCGGGACAAGTTCAGGCGTATTTTACGCTCAAAATGCGCGATGGGAACAGTCTGCGCAGCAGAATACGTGATGGCCGCTTGTTCGTCGAGCCACAGTCTGAAGATTAATGCCTATGGGGGGCCTCTCCGGTTAAGAAGTTATTGAACATCACCATCGCAGGAGCTCAGACTGTTGTGTAATCGCGAAATGAAGTCCAAGCTGCGCTTCACATTGGCCCTAGAGGGAGCCGAGCTGAAAATTGACATGGTCTGTTTATTAATTTTGCCATCCTTGGATTTCATTGAACCATATCCTACAGATCTTTCAAATCAAGTGATCAAAATATAGGTCGACGTTAGGCTCCAAATCCAAATCAATACCTCGACTTTTTGACATCGAACATTCTATTCCGAAGGCCGCTACAGCTTTATTTCGGTACTATAAAGAATATGGAACTCCCACATTCATTTTTACTCATCCTTTCGACCTCCAAAGAACCGTGGCCGTGCTGCGCAAAATGGCCCGCTCCCCTCCTTTAGTTCCCTCTAGAAGAGATAATGATACTGCCGCTCGTTCTCAACGAAATACAAGGCGCCAACTTCGTAAGCCCTACATATCTTGTATTGCGAATAGCCTCCTGACGCATACCCAGCTACTCCTGAACAAGTGATCGACGCTTGGAACTCGTTTTGGAGACCGTTTTTTCCTGGACTGGTACCACCTGCACCGTCAAAGACTACCCCAGTCACCTCAACTACATCTTCCTCGGATTCCCCACCGACACTACCCCCAAGTACCACGAATACCCCTCCTCCAACTCTCACTCCCACCTCAACCCAAACTCCAGCAGAAACGGAACAAAGCAGTAGCGTTGTGACGGCGACGCCTACAGACTCAGATCAAACTACTGCGACAACAGAGAGTGTAACGGGCACGAAGGAGAGTTCAAGTACGGATAGTAGCAGCGTGCCTACGAGCTCTTCTAGCTCTTCAAGCTTCCCAGGGCCGATACTGCCAGCCTCCGCTTCACTTTCAACGACAGTGGTCGAATCGACGAGTTCTTCCACCTCATCGACGAATGGGGGAGCTGGAGCCACTCAAACGGCTTCCATCAGCACGGGGTACGTTAAATGTAACTCTTTTTCTGTTCGTTGCCAAGTTCTAACTGTCAATCTCCTCTCCCTCCTCTCCTCCCCCCACAACGTAGAGACAGCAAACAGCTCACTACGGTGATAGCCGGTAGTGCTGTTGGGGGTGCGACTTTAGTGTCGCTGGTGGTTTTTGCGCTGCTCTGTTTAAGAAAACGGAGGAGGCGTTCGGGACAACAACCGACTTTGGGGTCTGAAGTCTCGCCGTTCATGATTCCTTCACCCATTTCTCCCTCGCCTACGCAGACTTTCTCTGCGACTTATGTGTCGGACAAACTCAAAAAGGATGGGAGGATAAGGTCGTACCCCAATCCCACGGAAAGTCACGTTGAGTTTGATCATCAACCGATGAGCGAGAGAGAACAAGCAGATGGAGATGGACAGATTTACAGTGGCTTGAAAAGATCGGGATCTACTTTTAGGGCTCAAGGTTACGAGGATGCCTCTCCGCCGAGCGTCGCATCTTCCCACGGACAGTCGGTTTCTTCGTGGTATTCGACAGATGAACATGAAGAACATCATCAGATCCTGGATAGAACGGGAATAGAAAGGAAAAGGAACCACACCTCGCTGAATTATCCAGCCTCCATGGCTGCTTCCGAGATCAGCTATTGGGATAATGATGATGATGAACGAGAGCATCTGTATCTCAAGGCACGGGGATTGTTGAGTAGCAGAAGGGAATCTGTCCACACCGCCGCTACCAGGTCTGACGAACCTTTACCTTCATCATTCATCATCCCGTTAACTCCCCAGCGGTATTCTGCCATGTCTGCTGTTCCCGTTCCTCCTCTACCCCCCCTGGTCGTAGCGTCTTCACAACCGCAACGTTTCCCTGCTAGCTCGAGGTCTGGTAATCCTTTACCCTCCCCACCAGTGCAACCTCGGCGTTCTCGTGCGAGCGATTCGGAGGATAAGTGGGAGAGGAAACGACCAGTGTCGTCTTTTACGGCCGCTCTCGGTCGTCGAGATGAGGTTGGCGATAGGGTTGACGAAAGGGAGTTGGATGATGATGATGGGAGACAAAGAGATGTAGTGTCACCGCCGCCGGTGTATTCGCCTTGAATTTTTTGTGTCTTTTCCCCCTTCCCCCCCTCCCCTAATCCACCGAGTTTCTCCCTTTTTCCAATCCTTTTAATGTGCCGAGCGATGTGCGCCTTATCGCCTTTCTGCTTGAGGGAATAACTGGGTATATGTACCACTCCCTTTGAACTATGGACTATCCACTCAACTCATGGACTTATAGGATAGCTTTCGATCTATTTGCATAGAGCATAATGGATGTTTCATACTACATATTTTGCTTTAAATAAGTCTTTTCGGAGCGGGTGGTATTCGGCGCTTTCGTGGTTGTCATGGCGATGACCTCACGGAGGGGTCAGGCACCTGGCAAGCCCGCGGCTTTGACTCTTTCTCACGTTCATTGACCCACCGCCTCTGAATCTAGGGGGCTTGTGAGGGTGGCTCTTTGTGGAACGACCTGTTGGCGAGTTTGTTCTCGGCGTCGACTCTCCAACGGGTACGAGGGTGGTCGTTAACGGAGAGATGAGTAGACAGGTTGAACCTCTGATTCTTCGTTCGGAGACTGGCGTTGAACTCAAACGTTGACCAGTTTCAACCCCGGAGAAATATGAAGTTGTTTTGACGCTGGTCTTTCCAGGATCTTCTTTCATAGTAAGTGTAATGAGCCCATTTTTCATTAGGTTTTTTGCTAGGTGGATCATATTGGGCTACCCGAATTCAATTTATGATAGACTTCGAATGGCGTTGCTACCTACAAATTGAAGTCAACTGTAGAGTAAGGATATAATCATAGTCGGACGATTTGTGGCAATAAAGTAGGAAGGATAACGCGCGACGATCTGAATTGGAAATACATATAGAACGTTTGATATGATAGTGGTAACAAGCCTGAAGGACAGACAGGTTTCTGGCAAATTTCGTTCATCAGCGACTCCGTTGAAAGCTATCATGTCACGTCTTGTAAAGAGATGGGGATAGGAAGAAACGCGTAGCGTGGATTTAGTCACAATCACCGAGTTTTGCCCACTATATTTATATTTTGGTACACTATCCTCCCTGAGAGTTTGACCAACATCCGACTGACCGTCAACGCAGTGTGCCGGTGAATAGTCACGTATTCTTTCCCTTTCAACCTGGAGTTTATCTTCTGGATGACGACTTGCAGTCAGCGCAGGTGTTGAGAATGGTGTAATATGGTCTGGCCGAGAACTAGCAGAATGCCGGCGACGTCGACGGAAATACCCAAATATACAGATCAAGATAAGGAGAAGAGCGAGAGAACCAACGACACTCCCCGCAATGACTACAGTGTTGTCTTCAGGGTCACTGGCGGCATCCAAACATGAGAAAGGTGAACAAAAACTCCGAGAATAGAGATTTGTACCTCGCGATGACACTCCTTGTTTGCGTGGCAAAATTCGGTTCAGTTACTCCCGAGAGTCCCAGGAAGATTTGGTGAGACGGTGAGCTCGATAAGGTTGTGTAAATGTCGGATTTAGAGCTTGAAGAACGACTGGAAGTCGTATCAGTGCCGTCTGTTGAACCGAGACCACTTCTCCCACCGGTCATACCAGTACTTCGGGTCAACTCTGTAAGAGTTGCTTGTGCGAATACGCCTCTTCCTGTCTGTAAAGGGGGCGCATCTGACGCGTCTGAAGTGGTTTTCGTAGGGGGCTCCGGCGAAGGAGTAGTAGAATCGTTGCCCCCCTCGTTAGTTGTCGTCGCCCCTGGCAGGTTTTGCCCACCTATACCGCCTTTACACCGTCCTTCCAGATCACGTTGTATTGCGCGATAATCGACATCCTTTAGTAGCAGAGACGCGGCCATGCTCTTGAGCTTGAATGGGCGGGGGAAGGAGAAGAATCCAACTTACCAAAAATGAAACACGATGATAAAATATATGTCCGATACAGCATAAAAATCAAGAATAGTCGAAATCCTGACTCACTGAGATGAGAAACTGATATCTCATTGTTCCGAGATCACCACTCTAGCCATCGCTTTCCCAAAGATGTTGTCCTAGTATGGTCGAAGTCCCTGATCTGGAAAAAGTTCCAACATACGATTAAATCCCTAAAAGTGCTCAGAATATACTTCAGGAACTCAAACCCATCGAATGGCCGTGTTTAAATCGGAATCTGTGCGTTTGATGATGGTCCGGGCTCGCTCAGAGGAGACGATTGCAGCAGAGCCGGATGGCTTGCTCATAGATCCCAACTTTAATTCTGAGTTTTCTTTTACTACGGTTTCTGTTTCCATTCCCAACTCTTATTTTTTTTTTACTTCAAAGCTCACAACTTCCATTTCTCGAAAAGTCCCTTTTTCTTCCAAATATCTACTGTACTCTCAAAATCCTTCAGGTTCTTAATTTATGTTCATTCAGTTCCATCATCTCTCCTTCCTCCCTTTTGTCTGCTTCTGTGGAACTTTGTCCGCCCCAAAGCGTAGTCTCAAGACAGTGTTGATCATGACGGAGGATGGATTGATCTTGGTTCTTGATTGGTTAGATACAACCACACCGTTATCTTAATTAAGGCACAAAAGGTATTAACCTTTATAGCTACTCTCCTCTATCCTTCTTTTTCTATGCACGCATGTGCCAGCTGTTGCCCGTATAATCTATTGAAATTCATACCTCTTTTTCTTCCCTCCCAATTTGAGCCCCACTCTGAATCTGAGCCTACTAAGCAATTTTAAGCTGACTTTCTAACCTCCAGCACTTTTACCACTGACAACAATACAATCCGAGCACTTACCGAGCCCAATCCTCTTAAATCCTACATGTTCCTGACACCACTTACGTCGCCGTGGCACATTTCATTAACTTACATGGTACCTTGGACCTTTTCACATCCCTCCCAGCCAACTTACCTCCTCATCATTCTACCTTCAAGTTAACCTTACCTGTCACACCATATAGAATACTTATTAGCATAGCTTGTAATCATTATAAGAAACTAGCATTATAAGATCATAAAGTTCGAGCGGTAGAGCCTTAAGACGGCTTAAATTCCTATAAGCCTAGCCTGGGCTGTACATAGGTGTACCTGAGCTTATAAACTTAGATTCAAAAACAAAGCATGTGCCGAAATCCGTTGCATGCCTTGCTGGCGCTTACAATCCAGCATCGTTTCGGTACAAACGCGGCGTTTCGTAAATCTGCGGTTCCTGAATGTGTGGCTTAGATAAACAGTCCCACATCTTGGAGAAAAAACATATGTACTCGCCCTCAGGTACATCTAAGTACTAACTAGTATGATGAGGAACCTGGACACCTACCATGCCTTACCTACCAAATATATTGCCCTAAAATGTTTTAGAAATATCATCTAAAACTACTACTAAACTAGAATGGGCTGGAATTCACCTTTCCCAGCTGAATTGTGTTGTGTGAGCCATTAATAAAAAAGTAAATTATTGGCAGTAATTCATTTCTCCTATGTTGTATTTGGCTGCAGTGGGTCCCCAAAGATTGTCAGAACAGATGGGTGGAGTGCCAATTATAGTACGCCTGAGATATTTGTATTCTGAATCCTTAGTGAGCAGGAGGACTGATCCATTAAATTACATATCCCACCAGTACTCAAAGGGATTGTGTGGTACTAATTATTAGAAAATGATAATCAGTAACAAGATTATGGGGAAGATGATGTTGTGAAGTGGCCAGGTTGAAAGGACCTGTTAAATTAAGACATTTACTGTGGCTAGTATGGATGGGAACAATAGCAATCCATATCTGGGCCTCCCAGCTCGGAGATATACAGTATGTGAATCCCTGATAATGATAGGATAGTAAAGTGGACATCAGACAAGAGGAAAATATTATCAACCATATTGCTGCTCAAAATATAAGTATTTTGTACCATCGGGGCAGCTAAATATCCCGGCTGCATAAACCTATGCTGTTAGAGGAACATCATACTTGAGGCTACACATTATTCACTCCTCCCATCATAGAATAAGAACTCCAGATCCAGGGCAGGGGATTTGGAATAAATGAAGGTGTACTGAGTTCATGCAATTCATCTGAGCTTCACTTGAACTCTGTAATAATTTCAACTGTGGCCTGCGTTTAGTGAAGAAATCTGAGTCCACAGTTTATCGATCACATGACATCCATGAAGAGAAAGAGGAGAGATGAAGATATTAGAAATAATTGAGGACCATTCAGTATGACTGGACCACTACCACAGCCCCTAGAATAGACACTGAATTGTGTCTCTAACCTCTGCACCTTCGTCACCTCTGGGCTCCTGACTCTCAATGTTCCATGTTTAATGTTTAACTATCATTATCCCTAGCTATTGGCTCACAGACTACAACAGCTCAAGACCAGGTTCAAGTGGCTCCAGGTCTTAATTTCTTTCTGATTGTATATGTTACAACTGGACATTGATTTGACGTTGATTAGCAAAGAAATTTGACTCAACCACAATGCTGGTTATAACCCAAGAGCCAGTGCTTATGGTCCTTGCAACAATAACCACAAGCATGGTCTGTTAATACAAAGCTGGGTTTAACAGGCTGAAAACAAGGTGTAGTAAGTTCTTTCCGAGTGCTTTCATAGTGGCTCAGTATCTGTGAGGTCAAATCAACACTTCGGGTATCTTTCTGGGGCGGGAGGGGTACAGTGGGCCTGTTTTTTGCGTCGCTGAGAATCTCTGAAAATCTTTTACATGCTCCAAATATGCCTATCGCTCAAATCCCAGGCACGCTCCTTAGAGCTTAAAGCTTAACCTACCATACTCATTGATATTCGAACGGCGGTGTAGCTGCAACAGGTTGAATATTAAGGTACCCGTTCCTGAAATTCGATTTACGATAGACTTCGATTGAACATGAGTTCAACTGTGCAGTAAGGATAGAAACATGGTCGGATGATCTGCGGCAGTGAAGTAGAAGAATAACGAGCGACTATTTGAGTCCGTAACCTCGGAGCTATATAGAGAAGGTTTGATATGATAGTGATGGTAAGCCTGGAAACAAGCCTCTAGAGAGTTTTGCTGATTGACGATACATGAAAGCTTTGTCACGACGTATAAGAGGGTGGGGGATTGGAGGGAATGAGTGGCATGGAGTTGGAGGCAATCACCGAGTTATGCCCACTATATTCTGGTGTGTCGTCCTCTCTCAGAGTTTCACCGACCTCCGACTGATCATCAACGTGTGTCGATGAATAGTTACGTATCCTTTCCCATTCAGCCTGAGTTTTATCTTCTGGATGACGATTTGCAGTCAGCGCAAGTGTTGGGAATGGTGTAATACAGCGGTCTGGCCGAGTACTAGTAGAACGCCGGCGACGTCGACGGAAATACCGAAATGCACAGATCAAGATGGAGAGAAGAGCAAGGGAGCCAACAACACTCCACGATGACTGGAATGTTGTTTTTAAGGTCCCTGGTTGTCATCCAAGAAATCAGAAAGATGAACAAAAACCGAGAATAGAAATCTGTACCTCGCGATCATGATACTTGTTTGCGTGGCAACTTTCGATTCAGTCACTGTCGCGGATGCCACGACGGTTTCTTGCGATGGTGTGTTCGATGAAGTTGAATGAATGTCGGATTTAGTTTCTGCAGAAGAAGGACTGGAAGCTGCACCAGCGCTGTTTGTTGATATATCTCCGGAACCATTTCCTCAACCGGTCACACCAGTACTTTGGTTTAACTCGGTAGGAGTTATTTGTGCGAATGCGCTTGTTTCTGTCTGCACAGGGGGCGAATTTAGCGTGTTCAAAGTGGTTGAATCTGGCGTGTTCGAGGTGGTTGTAGGGGGCTCCGGTGCAGGAGTAATAGAATCGTTGCCCCCATCAGATGTTGTCCGAGTCCCTCCTGAGTTCTGCCCACTAGTCTGGTCACCTCCCACTCCTGCCGCCTGCTGCTGATCGCCATTACATCCTCCTACGATATCACAGTGTATTGCCCGTAAGTGTGGATAATGAACACCCTCTCGTGGCAGGAACACGGTCATGCCCTTAGAACTTGAATGGGTGCGGGGGGGAACAAGGAGAATCTAACAAAAGCGAAGTAGTTGATGATAAAATACTCATTCGATGCCTACAGCATGATAGTCAAGAATAGTCGAAACCCTGACTCAACATCAGAAGTTGATAGTATCGTCTTGGCTTTCCGAAAACACCCCTCCGGCCATCGTTTTCCGATGTTGTCCTAGTATGGTCGAAGTCCCTGATGTGAGAGAAAAGTTTGTTCTCGATCAGTTCAGTGACGCTCGAATCGAGGCAGATGACGCTCATTAAGGCACGATAGAAGGGAAGATCATACATTCATTTCCAGTCTGGCCTAGTAGTTATAAAAGAGTAAAATCGGGGGCCGGAGATAGGTTACTCCAAAGCGAAGAATCTGACACACGCCTCAGATGTTTTCAGCCGGATCACTCGCTTCTACTCTTCGGAATCAGCTACTGTATTGACAAATAAGCGTTGACGTTACCCAGTAGTCGCCGGGAGCTTGGTTACCGGACCGGAGGCTAAACTCTTGAGGGACCCAGTTTCTGGAAAATTTTCAATTTATTGGTTGGGTACTACAAGTCCAGCTACAAGAAGTTCTCTAGCTAATGCCTTTGTTCTTATCGGGTACTGTTTAACAACGTCTAGCGTTCTGTCAAATGAACACATTGGAAACAAAAATCAAAATGTCCGAGTTAAGAAAAAGGTCCAAACGAAACCATTACAATTTGCATTTACGGCCTGTAAGGAGGAGGAGGATGATTGCAATCTCCTTTTGCGTGACTCTCCGTCGGCATTATAGTTTCAGTCGCCGCTGGTTGACGATCAACATCTGACAATGGATATGTGCGTGCCCGTTCCCTTTCATCCTGGAGTTTATGCGCCGCATAACACCCTAAAGGGGGTGCAGGTACAGTGAACGGCGAAATGATACCGTCAGACTTGGTAGAACGCCGACTCAAAGATCGACGTCGACGGAAATATAAAAATACAACCACCAACGAGAAGACAAGAGTAAGAACGCCGATGAGGCTCCAGGCCATAACTGGGGCGTTATTCTCAATGTCTCTGTTGATATGAGTAAGAAATCAGAGAGTGGTACAAAACCGAGAAGCAAAAACAACGTACCTCGCAACCGGGATGGTTGTTTGCGTGGCGAACGTTGATTCAGTCACTGTGGTCACTGCCGCGATAGGATGTTGAGACCGTGTCGCGAACGAGGTCGTAGTAAAGTCCGACGTCTTTCCCCGGATAGAGCTATAACTGCACGCTGGACCATCGATGCCTGTTGAAGTATCTTCAGGACCTTTGCTTCTTCCACCTGCCGAGCTATCTTGGGCTGACTCCGTTGACGATGCTGGTGCCACAACTACATTTGCTTGCGTCGAGGTGGGGGGCGCTTCTTTGGTGCTTGGAATGGTCGTCGTCGGAGCCGTCGATGAAGCGGTATATCCAACAGTATATTCGTTACCAGTCGTAGTTGTCAGACTTGCTGGAATTTGCCCACTTCCTGCCGATCCTGTCTTTCTACAACCTCCTACGATCATACACACGGGTTCTTCATGCACAGCTCCCGTGCGGGCTCGAAAGGGATCGTCGAGATTAGTTCCTTCCCGAGATATCGTTCGAGAGCGAGGGTGATGATGAACTCCCAGATGTAGCACGGGCATGCTCTCGGGAACTTGAACGATGGGAGGAAGCAAGGGGGACTTCAAATGTCAAAGGTGAACTAAAAGAATTGCACGATAAAATACCTTGTCTTTCCTTACAACGCAGTACAACTCTAGAATAAGGCTGTTTACACTGAAACTCCAACTCAACAACAGAAACTGATATCCTATCGACTCCTAGACGGTCTCCTCCCAACCCGTCGCTGTCCAGTGTTGTGCTATGTTCGAGTCCCTGGTCCGGGAAGATCTCTGTCATACGATTTAATGATAAGAGGTTAAAAAAACTCAAAACACCAAACATACATATGATATCTTGCATATCCTTGAGGAACTCAGAATCAGGTTCATGTTTCTGATTAGTCCTCGCTTCAATCCAAACTTGCGCGGCGCCAACTTCAGAGTCTAAACCGATGCTTTGTTTGAGGAAGGTACGCGCACGAGCGTTCCCCTTTATGGTTCCCCATTATTGCTGGCACCTTCAATGCTCCTAGTGAATCTGAAAGAGTGAATCTCACTATCTAGTACGAAACGCGACATATCAAGCTGACGTTCATACCTTATATGATATCAACTCCGTGCATGAGGGAAGGGGGGTTGGCTGGTTGCGGGAGAGGCAGATGAGAAGGAACAGGTTTAGAGTCCGAGAAGATGGTGAACGCCTGCTTTCAAAAATAGAAAGGAGCATCATGCGTCATGACCCATAGGACGGCGAAGCCGCCTTGGAAAAACATAAAGGCTTACTATCTACTGCAAGGCTAAGGTATGCCAGTATCGCTACGGTATCGGTAATACGCAGAACCGAGGCCATGGATGGACATTTGGATTCGGATTTTCAACGAACTCAGAGACCCATAAAGAGGAGGTTAAATCAGCGCCGAGGTGGCATGGGAGAACACATTGATTGATGGTCTCATCCCCTTGATGGCAAATGTTACGTACTAGGAGACAGACGCATACTATTATCACCCACCTTTCGCCGCAAAAATCAGTAATCATATTCATTGTTGTTCTTCTATGGTTTTAGGGCTCGCTCAACTAAACCCGACGACACGTAAGCCAAATAAAAACGGGTTGCAAGGAAAGAATAGAAGCATGCGCCCAATCTTGCAAGGAAACCGCTTCGGTACAAACAATGATCCGTTCACCTCCCGCCTCTCTTGAAATGATGATTATCTTCGACTGGTGCGTTCACCCAATCGCTTAACCTTGGACTGTAGAGAGAAAGAGGGTTTGCTGCCAACATTAAGGAGATGGAAGCCTAAACAGATGCAAAAGAGTACGAATTGTAAGCTCATATAAATAGCGACCCCAAACTCACCTTTCCTCACGAAAGCTCTACTAGCGAGTCTCCAGACCAATTCTGATATCTCTTTCCTAGCCTCAAGCCTAGATAGAGGCTTCGTTTCAATCTGAATCATTGAAATCACTTAATCATGACGTTCGTGATATCCCCTCCAAGAGGATGAAGTGAATTCTGCCGAGCTTCGAACTCGGTTCGCCTGATCTTCTTGCAAAAGAAGGAGCTATTGACATTTTGAGCTCAAATGAACGGCTCCTCGTACACTGTAACCGTATTCACTATAAAATGACTCGGGGGGGCGGGCTCAGTCAAAGGGCAAATGCATGGCCTGACGATTATTGAATCTGATTTTCCGACATGGCTAAGACTGTAAATGGGTAAGTCAAGAAGGAAGTTTAGAGGTTGAGAGCGTACCAAGGGGTAGTTAGGTGCCCCGTCAGAGGTGAACAAAAACATCGTCTAAAGCTCCGTTCACTACTTGCAAGCCATATCTTGGGGTAGCCGTTGTTCATTGATTAAGATACCTACTTGTGCATATCAGTCAAGAAACATTAAAATATGATTCGCTTGAGAGGGATTTCTCAAGATAAAAGATGCACAAAAGCCGGGGGGAAAAAGAAATCGGCGACGTACGACGTGAAGGTTGGGAGGAAGGTCAGCTCGGGTTCACATCCGAGATTGAAGCTGTGGAAGGCAGGGCCAAGGGTCGTACGGCCTTACGCGTTTAATCTGAGATCTGAGTTGCCTCGAGGGGATTAGATCGGTTTCGTCCACGCTAGGCAATTAGACTTGGTAGTTTGATAGTATGCTGTGAATTCCAGTTGTTTGTCCGACCCTTCGATTCTGGCGACTCTTGAGCAGGCAGAGAGGCCTGGTGCTTGGTGTGTGGGCATTGGCAGTCTTTCGAACTTTGTAGGGTGACAGTTCGATGCTTCTTTTCAGCATGTCATGTCCGTGTGACTTCCGCCTTCAGGCACAGGACCGGGAGAGTTTTTCTTGAAGTAGAGGACTCAATGACGAAGGATACAGGCTGTGGCGAGAACCGGGATAAAACAGATTATCATTCGCACATGATAACGACGGACTCCTTATTGAGCCATCACCAGACGCACCACTGGGCCGATGGTGTTTAGCTGCTTCTCAACGTTCACGCTGTCACATCACCGCCCACTGGAGTCTGTTTCTATACAAATCGTCCGAGACGAAGGTTGTGATATTATCGTTACATTTATGAAACATCTTAGCATGAACATGGCAAGGCTCTTTGACGGGACGCCTGTTTTTCCCCGTGGAATTGAAATCGAGCTGTGGTCATTGGTGTCAACTTCCACGCCAAAGTGGTCATATGGTCACACTAAATGTCAAGGAAGCAGTCTGTGTCACTGATCGGAGGAAGGTAGGCTGTGCGGTGGACAGCACTCATGCAACGTGTGGAAGGTGCTATGTGTTCAAGGGACCCTTTCACCAGACGGAATATGCATATCGGCCGCGTGCTTGCTTCCTGCTGCGACAACGTCTGCACCTACCCATTTGCCACCAAAGAATACTCTTGAGTCTCCGCATCCTCCCATCTTCGCCACTCCATTTTGTTTCCACTAGCAAACATGAAGAAGTTGTTTTCGAAACGAAGATCCGAGATCGAGCTGGGAGTCCAGCTCCGAGCCAGGGTTCCAACAGATGGCCAAGATATTAGTTATCATAACACAGTCACCACTGACAATGTGATGCCAGCAGAACCATATGTTCCTCCAAACAATAGACATCAATCTTCCGATCAGGGCCACATTGGGAGTCCAGCTCTCAGCCAGCCGTCCTACAATTGTAATGGTCACAACATCAATTATAGCAACAGGGACCAGAATGTTAACACTGGTGATGGTCCAATGAATATATACAATGGCCCAGGCGTGTGCTTAGATCCTTTTACACCACAAATTCCAGCTCATTCGGATCTAAGTTTCAGTGGCTCTGCTGGTGCAGGCAAGTCTGCCATAGCCCAAACAATAGCAGAGAGATGTGAGGGAAATAGGCTTCTGGCTTCATTTTTCTTCTCCAGAACAGATCCAAACTAAAATACTCTCAAATATTTGGCATTAGCTAATGCTGATGCACTCATTTCAGCCCATCCTACTCTTTCAGACATCATCCTTCAGGTGGTCAACAATAGCCCATCATTATTGCATATGACATTGGAAGCTCAGTTTAGGGGCTTGGTTGTTGAACCTTTGCTCAAGTGGAGAAAGGATACCCACAGCACCATCACTGGTCATTATTGATGGTCTTGATGAATTGCTTAAAACCTCTTGAGCAGAAGGAGGTCCTCTCACTTGCTCTATTAGCAATGAAGAAACAGGTGCCAATTCACTTCCTCATATGCAGTTGCCCTGAACCACAGATATGAGAAGCATTCAACCATCCCAATCTAAATCACTTTACAAAATCTGTCTCCCTCAATGATGATACAAATGTCAATCAAGACATTAGAACCATGTTGTACAAAGAATTTGACAGAATCCGCAATAGTGAGAGGTGCAAGTAGATGGATTTTTCTAATCCATAGCCTAGTTGGGCTGATCTGGAGACATTGGTGGATAAATCAAGTGGCCAATTTATCTATCCTGCCACCATCCTGAAATTCATTGATGATGAGCATTCACATCCTTGTGATCAACTTCAGCTCATTCTCAGCCTGGTATCAACTCAACCAGATGTTTATGCCCCCCTCTATCATGACCTTGATATTCTCTACATGCAGATTCTCAACTCTGCAACAAAAAATCACCAGAAACTTCTTAGAGTTGTTGTTGCTATTTTACTTTTGCAGCCACTTAAAGCAGCTACTCCTCAAAGGATTGAACAACTTCTAGGGTTTTGTTCTGGAGATGTAGCCCTCATTCTTCATAGAATGCACTCAATACTATATATCCAAGGCATTCAGGATGAAATCACTGTTTACCATGCTTCCTTTGTTGACTTTCTCTATGATCAATCATGGTCCAAGGGCTTCTTTATTGACCAGACAGTTCATTTCCAGTCACTGGTGGGTGGTTGGCTTTCCTGGCTTCTCAATCCAGATATATACCACATAACAACATCAGTTTTGTTCTCTCTTTTCAGATTTCTCACTGACTGTGACCTACTTTCTGATCTTTAGGTACCCAAAGAAGAGCCAAAGTGCCTGGATATATGAGAAAAAATGGATCTCAATTTGCCCAAGGATTGCACAACCAAGTGATGAGCTTGTCACAGTCTTAAACACTGCCACAGTCAAACTGCCCCACATTTTTACTATGTTATTCTGCTTTGCCCAGTCCATACCCTGATTTCCCTGAAGACTTTGATGTCATTGTTAAATGTCTGCAGGTACACCCATCTATATTCTCTTTTTACTTTGGCACTAATTTGTCTGTCAATTAGTCTCTCTGGGATTGACTTCCAAGGCTTAGCCCAATCTCCTGCCTTCAGAAAATGCTTCTTTGGAGAAACACTTCTGGTACAGCTTCTCTCCTTCAAGGGTTACCTGCTTTTGGGAATACTTGGGGAAATGCTTGCCCAACAATAACTGCCCTTGATAGCATCAGCTGTGCCTGTGCTGCTAGATCATTGGTAGAACCAATTGTCTGTTGCACTGAAAACCCTACCATTTTCCATTTTCCATGTCTCTGTCAGGAGGGTCATTGTTGATATCTTTTCAGTCTGAGCTTGATTATTATGTACAGGAATCATCCACAACTTTTCGAATGGAGCTTGACTTTATATTGCAGTGGTTCCCAGTTGATACTAAATTTCTGCAATACTCCAGGCTGATGCGGTTGATACATTTTCACTTCTGGATCCTTTTTCAGGTCAATAAGCTTTTTGTTCTTGACTGGTTGAAGGTATGTGTCACTATATATATATGCATAATAATCTTAACCTTTCCTTAGACCTTTCCTCCTGCATATAGTGAGCTTGTGCAATCTCACATAGATGAAGTGACAAGGATGATCTCTACATGGCAAGAAAAACTGGAGGAGTTTGAGAAGGATGGAAGAGGAGAAACCTTTTTGGATTGGATACAGGAGATGATATGTGAGATGTATGGACCTGTCTATTCTGATCTGCAGCAGCATAAAAAACACAGATTAGAAGAAGCAGGCTCAGTAGCTGTATAGTAAAGTGTAGTTTGAAGGAATCAATTCATTCTTGGTTGTACTACTTGCACTTTTAGGAGGATTTGGACCTAATTGCTTGGTTCCAAATATGCTATACAGTCTCTAAGTTGAGTTTGAGTTTGAAGGTTTCTGAAAGTTGGATGCTCCATGGAGTCTATGGCTTAGGACCTTTGCTTAGTGGGAGTTCTGACCTCTTGCCACCCCAATATCAGTGGGAACAGGAGTTTGACTTAGACTGGCAAGAGGTGAGGGGTCTGGTCCCAACAACAAGTGTTAGTATATTGTAGATAACAAGTACAGGAATGCTTACCTAGTCCCAACAACAAGAGGTCAAGATGAGGGACCAGGTGGGCACTATCTAACTTATATATACCACACAAAGGGTCCAATCCAGCATAGGAGTGGATCAGGACTAAGGAGAGGAAATGGGGCAATGGGGGAATTGATGAGTGGATTAGAGTCAAGGAAAAATAGGTGATAGGAACATAAGTGGGTTGTCTAGTCATGATGGACTTGGCTATGACAGCTGTTGATGCAGGCATGTGGTGTTTTACTGAGGTAAAGGAATGTTGAGAAAAGCAAGACTTTGCGATGTTAATGCTTCATTGTCTTGGATAACTATGATTTGGGTGCCTTCATATTCTTCCGGTGAAATGCTGTTACTATTTGCTTGGTGTTAGTCAAGTTTGCTGCTGGTTCCCAAATATTGTGGCTGGCATTGTAACACTTCCAACACACTAACTATTCTATACATTGCCATTGGATACAACTGTCCAAGATCCTGTCTACGTCATGTTCTGGAGCGTCCTCATCTTCCAAGTAAACTGGTTCTGGTGGTTCTAGTAAAAGATGGTTTATGCGGTTTCCTTGAGTTTGTCAATGTGGAAACATGGTGAAGGTGGTTTAGAGTATCTGGTAAGTCCAGTCAGTAATCCAGTAGGCCAACCTTCTTCACAATTTCATATGGGCCTAACTACTGGACTCCCAATTTGTTACCGGGTAGCTGCAGATTAAGGTCTTCTGCACTTAACCATACATAATTCCACCTTGAATTGGTGTGGCTTTTGTTTCCCTCTCTTCCTTCTTTGATGTCACTTTGCCAGATGAAGTACTGAGCCTGCATCCTGTCTTACTTCCTTCAGGATTTCTAGGAATTACTCTACCTCTGGAATGCCAGACCATCATCCAACTGGAATGTTGAATAGAGGGAGATAACCATATGACTTCAAAGGGTGCCATGTTATGTGTTGAATGGGTGTGGAAGTTCAAGACAAATTCAGCAAGTGGGAGGTGTTCCACCCAGTTGTCCTGTTATTGATTAATATAAACCAGAGATACTTTTCTACTTCCTGATTAGCCCTCTCTGTCTGTCCACTGTCCTGGGGGTGGTAGCCAGATGTGAGGCTGGCTTTAAATCCTAATCAGCTCTGAATCTGAAACGCTGAAGTGGAATACTACTTGGGCCCAGCATTTTGGTGCCGGTGAAAAGCTTGACTAGATTTTGAATTTATCTAAAACATGCTGATTTTCAACCTATGGCTGCACATAAAAGTCTCATTAATATTTCGGTATAAAACAAGAAGCACAAAATTATTCTATGACTAAAAAAAGTAACCTAATGCCAGCGAGTATTCAACATTCAATGTCCGCCTGGTGCTGACAGGCAAACTGATCTGTTATAAACCTTGATTGCTGTATTGATTTCTCTTCTGCCATCGCTCTAGAGCTATCTTTTGTCTGGATCTCTACCCTGATATAGCCACTTTCAGTAACCAATTCCGTTAAGTGGAATTTTTCGTCTTTCTGGTGTGTATCATATAGCGTGAATTCAAATTGGTCTATGACGGAGCCGGAAGCTGTGTATAGCTCTCCCATGCACAGACCCAGGCAGACTGCAACGGGGCGGAATTCTTATTTTGAAAGTGTCCGAACCGGCTTCTGTTCTGGGGTAGCTAAACCCATTCAGCTTTATAGTTATATACACGCTGCTGCTGGATCCCGGTTGCCGGTGAAATAGGTGTTTATGGATACACCTCACTGAACTTTTTCTTCTTTGTTACCTCTCATGCAATTGTACGTAGCAATCATTTTCACTTGGTGACGCTGTATCAAACTACATACCGGATAAACAAGGGTTTGGGTGTTTGTTGATTTGTTCGGGTAGTGTTACGATACCAGCCATAGGGAGTTCTCTAGCTATCGCCTTTTTCTGTCAGTGGGTACTGTCAAACACCATCCCAATGTTCCTCGATCAAATGGAAAAAACAAATCATAAAAGTTCGAGTGGAGAGAAAAGATCGAAACACTTGAAAGTTACGTTTACGGGTTGTAGGATGGTGGGGGATTGGAAGGAATCCTTCGCATGGTATCAGTATTCGTCATCAGCGAGTTACTCCCCATCAGGGTTTCAGCAACCTCCACCTGATGATCAAGAGGTGGAGCAGATGAATATGTACGTATTCTTTTCCTTTCAATCCCAAGTTTATCTGTCGAATGACACGTGTGCACAGGTAATGTGAATGGCGAGATAGCATCTTGAAGTTGGGTAGAACGCCGGCTCACTGAACGACGTCGACGGAAATATGAAATTCCACAGATTAACAAGGAGAGAAGAACGAGAACGCCAACGACGCTCCCTGCGATAGCTGGAATGTTGATTTTGTTGCCACTGTTGGGATCGAAAATAAAATCAGAAAAGATGAACAAAATAACGGAGAACAGAATCTGTTGTACCTCGGCATCATGATATTACTTGTTTGTGTTGCAGATGCCGATTCAGTTATTGTCACGGATGCCACCACGATTTTTTGAGACGTTGTGATTGGCAAAGTCGGAGAGTCGCTATCCAATGTAGTGGAAGTCGTCTGACTGGAAGTACCGGTAGGGTCTGGCAGTATAGCATCTCCGAAGCCATTTCCCCCAGCCGTCGCACTAGTAGGATGGTCAATGGTTGACTCTGTTGTAGCGAGCGCAGTTGTTTGTGAAGTTTGGACGGGAGGCGCGTCAGATGTGCTACTGAAGTGGGTTGTCAGAGAGGGAACAAGAGTAGATCCAGCAGTAAATTCGTTTACCTCTGTGAATTTTGTTCACTCTGTCCTCCGCTCTGTCCGCTTGTCCTGGTTGTTCCACTTCCCCCACTTCCCTCACTTCCTACATTACCTCCGCCACCCCCGCCACCCCCACCACCATCATCCCCACCACCTCCACCACCTCCACCACCTCCGCCTCCACCACCTCCGCCTCCACCACGTCCCCCATTCCTGCGTCTTGTATATTGTCCCAAAGGACCTTTGATATTATTCACCCCCCGAGATACAGTTCGAAAACGAGGGTAGTGGGCAATCCCAAGACGTAGCACAGGCAGACTCTTGAAAGAACGGTGAAAGGTAGAAGGACTGTAATCCATCAAAAGGTTTGAAGGATTTTTACAACCATTTGGTACGGAAACCCACCCTCCCTAAAAACATAAATCATTGAAAGCGGACTCGGAGCGGGGCTAAACAAAAAGATTAAAACAACCGGAGGTTTCTTTGATGTACTGTACTTGTTTGACTTCTTTTTTTTTCGGGGACTTCCACTTCCGTTTAGGTTATTGATATCAGTGCCAGTGTCTAATTTTGAACTAAACTATAGTCGAGTTTTCTGATTCTTGGAGCTGTTCAGCATCTGGTTTCATTGATACAAAGTTGGGGAAAAAAAGAAGTGAAACAACATACGGTACACGTGTATAGTCATAAATAATTACATCTGAAGGAACTAAACCGGGTAGGTGTAACTCATCACTTGATGTCTCGGGCCCCGACTTGAGCGCCCGTACTAGTAGGTTCTCGAGCCCACCTCGAAGCCGATGTTTTGTGTTTTGATTTAGAGAGCTTTCCGCGGCGAAGTTGGCCAACCATAGTTCTCGAATCTGGGCCCTGACTTCTTTCTTTGGTTTCTCCGATCTGCGTCATTATCGTACCAAATCCCCGGGGGTGTTCTTTCGGTGTTTAAATTGATGACCTGAGGTTTTACTTCCCGCACCCGGGTACCCACTTGGAGGAGAGTGTTTAGTATAGGGTAGCGGTATGGAGACGACGTAGAATAACTCAGATGAGGTACCATAGTCAAATGAAGGCGGATACGTGCAAGGGGAAGCATATGCCAGTGTTGCCAAAAAAGTTCGACGGATGAATTGATTGGTTGACCTCCTCCCTGTGAACCTGATTTGGTCTGATGTAGATGTTTGAGCATGAGTACTGCATCGCGTGGCAGCTCGAATGTTCACGTTCTCCTTAGCCCATTATGATCCTTGAGAAATACTACAGTATGGGGTGGGAGATTCGTTCGTTTCTGTGTTTAGTCCCTGGCTTCTACTCGTACTCGTACCGTACGGCCCCTCGTACATTGCATGTGCGCAGGTTCGGATTCAAGAAGATATTAAGCGATCCATGAACCGATGTATATAAATATTGTGCCAGAATCAGGACGTTTGAGGGTCAGGATTGTGGAGAATGATGATAGTCTCTAGTGTACAGCATCGGAAATTTATTTGACTGGGTTGATTCAATATTGACCAGGTCATGCTCAGGCCACAGCCGATGCTCTGTCCCGACGAGTCAGACTACTTATGGTTAGTGACGAGGGTACTTTGGAACCGCTGTTCGCTCATACCTTTGAACAGGGCGAAGAAAAGGAGGCTGGCATTATTGCACTCTTCAATGTCTTAAAACGGTGGCAACAGAGTCTTGAAGACGGTGTTGATCCTCTGCTTATTGGGATGGGTACTTTTTCGACTTATAAAGGTACTCTATTCCGAAACTTGGCCAATGGTAATGAACACTGTCTTCTTACTGTTCCCACATCTCTCCAGGACACTTATGATGCCATCGAGGCTCTTCATAGGGACCTCGGTCATCTGGGCAAGCAAGCGGTTAGCAAGGCGATAGAGGAACGAATCTGGGTTCCACAAAAAGAATACCTGGTAAACCGAGTCCTTTCCCACTGTAACCAATGCCAGTTTGTCAAACGAGAAACACCCGTCACTCAACCTCTTCATCCCCTTCCTTCTGCTCATGCACTCGAAATCTGGGTTTTCGATTTTGTCGGGCCACTTCCGGAGTCGTCGATGGAAACTCGTACCTGTTGACAGTCATGGATCTTGGAACTGGATACACCTTGGTCGAACCACTACGCCGCAGGAATTCCGAAGCGGTGATGAACTTACTGGCTCGCATCATCCGAGACTATGGAAAACCCTATTCAATCCTTACCGACAATGGAGACGAGTTCATGTCTTACCAGTTCCAGAACTTCCTCCAACGAATGGGAATCGCCCATAAACGCAGCAGTCCGTATCATCTTCAGACTAATGGTCGACTCGAGAAATTTAACGACACCTTTGTACAGATGCTTAGGAAAGTATCGCGCGCCTGATAAACAGAAGACTTGGGATCAGTACGTACCTGATGCTCTTCTGGCACACCGAGCTCGTGTTGACCGTAATCGCAATTGTTCTCCTGCCTTCATGCTCTTTGGTCGCGAACCTGTCCTCCCTCTCGAACTATTTTCGATACTATGCGACTACCCACGGATGCTGAAATTGAACGGTTGCAATACAGACGTAACGAGTACGTTCAGAACCTCGAGAAACATCGTCCTTGACGCTAATGAACGAGCCCGTCAGATCTTGGAAAATATCACTAAAAAACGAGAAGGAAATTATACGGAACAAGGTTTAACGATTGGAGATTTAGTAAAGCGACGAAATGACGAACGTACCTCGAAACTTCATCCCCGCTGGGATGGTCCCTTCATTATTTGCGATGTTACAGCTCGAAACACTTATCAACTTATGACTTCCAATGGTTACATTTTGAAGAATCTGGTTAACGGTGAACGACTGCGAAGATATTATGGAAATCCGGAAGCAGGTTTATGGTACGCCTCTGCTGATCTACGTCGAAAAGATGCTGATAATCGACGCGGTAGAGGCTGAGGAGGTACGACGAGAAAGAATGCTGGCTATAACCAGGCATTCAACCAATATTGGCACTAAGCCGTATATTGGTAATGGTTGGCGGAAGCCATACCACAGGGAGTTGTCGTCGTCGTCGTCTGGAAGAAGGAAGCGGCGCAGCTAACGTTCAACTATATAGTCAGTTCCCACGGATTAAGGTTACGGACTGAATTCGGACTTATGGTGTTTCCGATTTAGACTTCTTTTATTTATTATTTTAGACTTACATAATTTGCAGAAGCAAATCCCTTAATGACCTTTAGTTAAAGTGAAGTATTGCCCTCTTTCTTTTGGATCTGAGGTTGGACAGATGATAAATTAGGCAAGAGAATTCTAATGTATTCCATCAGCAAAAACTGGAGTTGGATATACCTCCTGTATATCCTATGTCACAGGTCCAAACACCTTATACTGGTCGCAGTGGAATCTGACCGAGTAACCTCAGGTGGTATAGTTATATAACCAAAATCAGAAGAGGTAGTTTTGGGAGTTCTGGCAAGATTTGGAAGGTATAGCAGGGTGTCAGCAATGTAACAAGTATCAGGGACTATAACACATACTAGAGATTACCTTGAGTTTCCTGTATTATAACAAGTTTCTGAGGGTTTGAATTGGTTTGTATGGTTACAACCAGTTTTGAGGGTTGTAGTGGGTTCTAGAGCTTTTGGTCAGTAGAACAAAAAGCTTCTATTTCACCTCTGGGCTTTCACTGCTCATGGCTACTATTGTAGTTAGTTTTTGCTACTGCATATTTATTTTATATTTCATGTCTATGTCTATTTACTGAATTACGTACTGGAATTTTACAACGAGGGGGAATTGAACTCTAGACCTTAGAAAAGGTGTTTTACTGATGCAAGCATGTTATCCAACTGAGCCATTGTACCATTATAACTCATAGACCACTTGTTCTACTTATACCCTCATTTCTTTTGACTTTACAAATGTATTTTTTTGTGTACCAGGGTATTCCCCAGACTAATGTTACTATTCTGAGGCTATGTTGGCATCTTTGAACAAAAAACAGCAACAAACCCATGGCAGACCTTGATGTCTGGTGCTAGTTATTGATTTTAGTGTTGGGAGTGTTTTGGCAGAAATGATGATTGTGTCTGTTTGGGAGACTTTATTCCAGTCATGAGGGTTCTAACTTCCCACTACAATTCTGAGGAGTTATAACCTAGCTATGACAGCCATTCTGACTAGAACTGCCACAGTTTTGAATAGTTATGACCAGATTATAACCTGTTCTGACTATGTTGGAAATCCCTGTGTTGAGATTTGGGCTGTGGAAGCAGCAAGCCTGTGCAAGTACTCTCACCAGTATTGCAGAACCTTCTGTAGTGACTCAAGCTCCAAGCTTTTTACTCAGCATTCTCACTTATTGTAGAACATTCTAGATACATTGTAGGGTATATAAAGATGTAGGTAGACACTGGGCTCCCTCAGCAGTTTCCCCTAACCCAAGCCAATCTTACCATTCAGTGAAATTGCAAACCTACCTTACTCCTCATCATCTAATCACTCACACCCGGAAATCCAACAACGTCTGTGTACTATAAGTCAGTTCTTATTCTAATGTTGTGGTGTTCCTGAATCACTATCATTAATTTGGGCATTATTCATACTCATTCGCACCAACCACAGTGATGCAACTACTGTGAGTCTCTCTTCAGTCATTGTTGACTTTCACGAATGTCTGAATATCCAACCACCCCCGGGCCTGCGCTCAGGCGGAATCCACACGGAGAACCCTCCGGGAGAAGTTGAAGGCGTGAAGTCATGAAGGTAGCAGCAACTCGAGGCCACCGGAATCTGTAACAGAGGCTGACTATCAGCTTATCGAGCTGCCTTTGATTACTGGACAAGAAGAATTGATGATGATATTGATAGCAGACAGCTTCTGGGGAATTGAAAATGTTGAGTATTATGCAAGGAGTGTGCAGATAATTCGACGTAAGCCGGTTAAAGTCCAAGTCGGATTGTTGCTGGGTAGTGGTTCTTTTGGAAGAGGAATTGGCACATTGAAGGCACCTGAATGTCATTAAAAGAGAGACGAGGTTTTAGCTCACTTGACTTTTGGTTCGGTGGCATTGGACGTTCCCGTCGAAACAAACGATCATCATGTGGCGTCCAACGACCGACGCCCAACTGGTTTGATGCTGCTCGGTACTCTGAAGCCTTGTTCGAACTCCCAGCCTCTCAAGAGATTACTACAGGCCAAGATACGGTGTGAGAAAGGTGTTGAATGAAAGGCTGAACAACGAGAAGGGAAGTATTTGTGTAATATCCCTGACAAGAAAAAACATTATGGGGAGCACAAATCATCATCCTCTCGATAACTGTCCACCACCAAGACTTAACATAGGAAGAGTTCTCCATAAAGTGATATTGCTGATTGATTTTTGCTGTTCATGGTATTGATATCACTGTTCAGCATCCAAGCCCAAATAGAAGATATGGCATCATCCATATGGAGATACAAGAGAGTTGCACCTGAGCCAAGAGTTTGGGACTATTGTGGTTTGGGTAAGGTCACACAAATGAGATTTATCTGAACTGCAAACATTTGAGAAGACCTGCCAAAGACTGATGACATGTGTGAATTGAGATACTGTTATAAAGCAAGCAATGACAGGATGCAGATGTTGATCATGAAGTTGTTTCCTGTAAGATCATCGATGACTTTGTGGGAGTGTGGTTGTTGTATTTGGATTATCAATCCATGTACTCTTTTGCCATAATAGTTCTGCCCACAAGTTATACAGGGGATGCACTACAGCTCTCTTTGTACTGGAGACTATCCACATTGCTTTTTACACTCAGGAAATCTGCCAACAAACCTTTCTTGCCTTTGATGCTGCGACTACAAAGAATTATCCTTTCCTTCACTATTTTCATGGAGATGATGAAAAAAACTGCATTGAGGTATGTAAGGGCTATTTTCCATAGCTTGCATTTGCTCACAGTAAACTTTCTACTCTAGTGGAATCTGGAATATCACCACTACCTCAATGAAGTAATTATAATGCTTATGGAAAGAACCCACCTGTGCAAACACAGTTTTTGTTCTTCCCAGGTTCTTCTTAGTTGAAAGAGCTGTCTGAAGGAGACATTAGAAGTCCTTTACTGATTCCTCACAGAAATTGCAGTTGGATCTGGAGGAGGTAGTTGAATGTTTCTTGGACATGAAGTGACTGATTTATATACCTGAGCCTTTCGTGGTAACACATGGGATGTCACACTACATTTCTCACTGTCCTTGTTTCACTGTTTTTTTTTTGTCTGAGCATTGTGTGGGCAGACAAAGGCAGAGCTTTTGGCATTCTATAATCAAGGCTTGAAGAGGCAAATAATGGGAGCAATTCAAAATCCTTTGTAGACCTGACCTGAAATCGCACAATTTTGCACTCCTAAACCCAGTGTGGCATACAAAAATAACTTTGGCAAAGGAATGAATGATTTATCATTTGTAGATCCAGTGAGTATCGTGCCACAATGCTTGTCGGGCGATTCAGAGCAGAGGTAGAATACGCCCATCTTAGCGTTGAGGTGGAGAAATTCGAACCGAAGACAGCGGAACAGCAGTCGTAATTGTTCGTGATATTCCTGTTTACCTTCCAAGTGAATCATCTCACTCTACTTCACTGCACACTACTCTGGAAGAAATGGGCTTGGGAGGTGGAACAAATTCTGAATTACATAGAACTACTGTTAGTTAAAAACCACTCACTTGATATTCATGTCATGAACTCCTCCCTACTCATTTCCGTGATACACAATCCAAAAGCTGAGGGTAAAAACCTTCAATTTGGACCTGCTTTGTGTAACAGATCACGGGTGAAGTTATCAGTCCATTGTACTTGCAAGCAATTCATCTTTCCCATGGACACTATGGAACATCAGTAGTGGTTCACTTTGGTCTGAGATCAGAATACACCCGTATGTTTAAGGGTGGCAGACCTTTGACTGTAGACTGTAGAGTGGCAGCCTTGCAAATGCATTTGTGTGTACTTTCAGAAATTGTCAGTCTTTTGGAAAGGGACGCCGATCGGTAGACAGGACAAATCCATAAAAAGACCGTGAAAGGCTGATTCGTTTCGTAACGGATAGGCAAATAGCCAGTGTTGTGTATTCCATGAGGGTCCAAATGAGAGAAAAAAGTTAATTAAACCCCTGAATACCTTTCAAATCCTCCAAAAGCATTTCCCTGTCAAAAGCATTTCCCTCGAAAACAAAATATTTCCTCAGGGAGTACTGGACTTCCTTTTCCCAACATTGAGCTTCCTAACCTCCAGCGAACTCACTGGGACTTTTCGTACTTTACTTTGACAAAGATTAAATATGTACCTCCAAGTAAGATTTATTAGGACAGTAGAATTGATAACTTGACTTCAAGAGGTGATAGTGTATAGTTCACTGGTAAGCGATGAGTAGACATGTACCCAGCAGGCTATCTAAGGTTCAACCAAGTTTGACTGCACAGTGCTGAGTAATCCCCAGCACCGATTGATCATGGATGGCATCCCAATTGAAAAGACTACACATTTTCATTGATCTTAGACAATGTAGAAGTTGAGGTTGAATAGAGGTTTTTCTATTATTTTTTTGATTTTTTTTTTTGTTTCAGACATCATCACTATACTAGGACTATAGACTCAGATGGGAGTGTATGGATCCATGATGGAATAGCTCACGTCAACCTTATCAATGGACGGGGTATTTGAGCAAACACCTACTTAATCTGACAGTGTGTAAAGGGAACTTGGCATATTGTACACTCTATATAAGAGTAATAAGTGCTCCACCTGCTCCACCTAAAGCAGACTTGATTTAACTGGTTGCATTGCAGCATCCCAACATACCAATCAAAATCAATATCTACAAACAGTGTCTGAGACGTCTATCTAGACAGCTAGAATATTGAGTGCAAAGGTGAAATTTGAGAGGCCCTGTTGGAATTCGGGCTATAAATGCAGCTCACCGTTGCGAGTCCCCTTGCCGGGATTGTAGATCATTCTGGAAAGACTCAGGCTCAGCCTTCACTAAGCAGTCCAGTAGTATTACTCTAATCCGGGACAAACTCGCATTTCAGCAGAATTGCAAACCCTCAAAATCTAACAGGCCCATATGTCCGTGGCGTTCCAGAGAGACTGTTTCAAGCTGGACTGCAAATTGATTGTACACTTTCTTGATTTCAGACCATTGCTAGTTGCGGAGTGAATAGTCAGTTGTGCATACCAAACATATGCACATATCAAAATATATGATCAAGATAGCTGCATACATGCAGCAAAACTACCCATCCAGGTTATTCCTCAGTGTAATGAGCCATGTCAAACATCCTCTGCTTGAGTTCATTGTTTCTTCCCAATTTGTTCTTCCAAGACTGTGCCAGAGGAGATAGCAATGCTATTCAAAGGTCCTTAATTTATATTGGGTCTAACTTGCACCTCTCTCCGTTATGACAGAGACACTCAGGAGCTGAAGCTGTCCTGACAATCTCTTTAATGCCCTTTCACAATCTTGTTATACAATTCAAGTATCCATGAGATGTATGCTGCTAAGTCACAGATTTGTCCGGCAAGGATTGTTCTTGCAATCAAATTCTACAGAAGTGGTTGATGCCCTTGTCAGAACTAATCAAGAAACCTTTCCTATTTAAACCTTATGGCATATACCCTAGACCTTCTGATGAGCCCTACTTCTTCTGGATCTATGAACCCAAGTTGAACTTAGGGCTGGTTAACAAGTCTGAGACACTTGGATCAGAAAACTCAAGGTATGAAATGTGACTCCCTGCACAGGATATATGAACGCTGCGCACGGAGAATAAATTTTGTGTGCATGACAACAGTATGTAAGTAGATTGCAGCATAGGGACCAGTCGAAACCCTCACAGTAGTGGGAATAAGTCACCAAGTCTATTGTCATACAAGTCTACAGGTAGCATGAGCTCAGTGTACCATTGCCAACTCCCTGTCGCCTACATATTTGTTAAATTCATCTGGCGTTTTACTTAAACGTCTTTACACCTGCCTTCAGTTGAAAGGGAGACTCAAAATGCCAATGGTTCAACTCCAGCCTCTCTCTGTCTCATTAAGTTTGACATCTTCTCAACAAGAAAATTCTGATGTCAAAAAATCCAGATGAGGTGTTGTTATAAGAGCTTTTCCGAGTCTTCCAATTCAATGCTTCAAGTCTACACTGACTCATGTAAGAAAGACACTACTCTGATGAGTCAAAGCCTGATCACAATTGGCCTGATACAGCAAAACTCATGTTGGAGTGGCAAAAGCTATAATTGATTTACACTTGTTTTTGACCAACAAATATTAAAGGTATAGAGTGGGGATCGTGTTCTGTGCTAAGTGCTGCAGAGAACTACAATGGGGAACAAACTAGAACGAACGGGCAGTGGGTACAGTCATCTATCGGTCACTCGCACAATACAGGTCACTCACACAAGACACTATTTCTTATTCATTCACGCAATACATGTTCCATAGACAGAGAAAAATATTATTGGGAATATCCAAGTGTCTCCCGTGAGTAAACGCAGGCAAGGGATGAGTTTTCCTGCTATGTTTTTGTGCGGGCGCTTCAGAAGACCTTAATTGTTGCAAGCACTTTGGGGCCGTGAAAGACCGTTTGGGGATGAGGCAAAAAAAAAAAAACAATTTTTGTGTGAGTGATTGATGTTGTGCGAGTGACCCAGTGTTGGCAAGCCCGGCCTAAGGTCATCGGCCCTGCGACTCGACCTTGCGACCTTGCATTAATTCGGGGCAACACATCGTACAGTGCAGATAACGTCGGCAAAGCTCGGTTAGATCTGATAAACCGTCCAAAGGTGGTAGATGGCTGGAGGTCAGCAGACCGGTCAAGTTAACGGATCAGCAGATGAGCTGTGATTAATCCCACACGGTCGGTGGGAGAAGGTTCGGGGGAATTTAAGATGCACCAGACAGGTGGCCGTTCTAGTTCTTCCCTCGTATTTGGAATTTTTCTGGGCCATGCTCAATGATAGAATGAAACTCGACTGTGCGTGTGACAAGACAGACGATGTTAGCAGAGGTGGCACAGGTGGCGCGGCTGTCGGCCACTTACATAGAGCATGGTCACGGGGCTTACCAGGGCCGCTCCCACGTCAGCCTCAGAGAAGCCGGTCGCTCCGAGGAGAAAAGTGCACGTCCCCAACCCCACTTGCCTCTTGACATCCATCATGGTTCGAGGTCTCGTCTCTCGCCTTCCCCTACAAGTCTCCTACATCCATCTCCTATTCTCTTCTCAGATCACCAGTCAAGCTATAACCCCTCCTCGCCCATGCTTATCTTTTCCTTAATCGTCGAGCGAGATGAGGTGGGGAGGGATGAACGTTGAACGCTGAGGTACAATGTCGGACGCTTTCCTCGAGAATCTGCATTGTAATAGTGAGAGTCTCGTTTCTTATTCAGGTCGACGGGATCTGTCTTGTCTCGACTTCGAGCCTTTCTGGGAGTGGACGGATTATTCGACTGAATTGAGAGTGAAAGCCGCGGCCGTTGGTGCAGCAGTAAGTGCTACCCACTTTATGTTTTGTTTTATCGGCCCGCTGTACTCATGATGATGATTTGATAAGGATTTTAGCGCCAGGATGGGAGAGCGATGAGAAAGTGTTGGTGTGTATAAAAGCGGCAGAGGTGATGGAGTCCTTGTCGTTCCCCTTCCTGCACCTTTTCCCCTCGGACGTTGAGAGTGAAAAAAAGGTTGCTGCTTGGTGTGTCTTGAACTTCTTTCATCGCGATCATCGCTCAACTGACCGGGTTTTGATAGACGATACCAGTCATGGTCACCAACCTAGTCGACCCACGTTTTACGACCAACGATACACCTTACCCATCGCAAGAAGCTATGTCACGACAGATCGATGGGTTCTCTACCGCCATGAGATCTCTTGATAGCGAAACCGTGCAGTTTCAAGCCACGTTGACAAATTCTCAACAGCCTAGAGAGGTGTTAGAGACGAGGCCGGCAAGTTTTCATCCTGTTCGGGAGCTGCCTGCAGAGATTTTGGTCGTTATTTTTGCGTTTTGCGTGGATCAAGACATTCGAAGTGAAGAGCTCAAGGCGAACCTCGAGCGCGTCCGCGACTCCCCACCACCGACACTTGACATTACCAAGTCACCTTGGGTGTTGAGTCATGTTTGTCGTCAATGGAGAGAGTTGGCGTTGTCGACTTCTCACCTTTGGAACACGGTTGAAGCCGTTTTTGACGAGACGCAGGAAGAAAGCGGCTTACGCCCTCCGTCGCTTTTGCCCCTTGTGGGCCTCAGGCTTGAACGTGCTCAATGTCAATCTCTTTCCGTTACGTTGGACATGTCGTTCCTGTGCGACTATCTCCCTTCATTCATGCGACCCAGCCTTTCTCGATGGAGGAACGTTACCATCTGCGCCCCCACACAATGTTTCTACAGCCTTGACGTGTGTAAAGGCAAATTCCCGACTCTATCAGCTCTTCACCTCCACTTCAAATCGACTTCATGGAATTTGTCACCCATAACCTATGACCAATTGTCTGTGGTTTTCATGGATACCCCGAGCCTGCGCCGGCTCACATTATCTGGCGATGCCGAAGTCCTCACTAGCCCCTTGCTATCGGGAATACCGTGGAACCAGATCACTCATTTCACGACGAAAGATCTCTTTCTACCCTCACACTTCCTAGATACATCCCACCACCCTTTTTATTCCCACCTTTTGCCGTTGTTGCAAAACGTGCAGGAGTGTAGGTCAGAGCTGGTTCGGTTCCATACAGAACCAAGTCCTACGACGTCGTTGACTCTTTCTCACCTTTGTAGTCTTGTCTTTACGGGACGGAACGACATCGTTCCTTTATCTGACTACCTCCATCTGCCTGCCCTGCGAAGTTTGGGTTTCGTCAATGTCGAGAGTCGAGGTGTCGTTGATGCTATTGTTCGACATTCTGGAGAGCTTGAGACGCTCGTGTTTGATGGTATAGATATCCAGGTGGAAGAATTTGTGAGGATCCTTGGGTTGCCTTGTTTGAGGAACCTGCGTACGTTGAAGATTCTTCAGGGGTTCTCAGGCGGTGGATGTGAGGAGCTTCTGCTGGCGCTTTCGACGACCAGGAATCCGGATGGTGTCGTGTACCTTTCGAATTTACGACATCTTACGCTTGGATGTCGCTCTGGAGCGGAAGAGTGTTGTTGGCCTATGGAAACGATGGTGGAGATGGTTGAGTCGAGGATGATGAAGGGGGTGGTGGATGGGCCGCTTGGGAGGTTTTCGAGGTTGGAGAGTTTCATGGTTGAGGGGTTTTGTGTTGAGGAGACTGCGTTGAGGGTGGTTTTGGAGGGGTTGAGGAAGGAGGGGTTAGTTTTTCGGTGTTGTTGAAGGAAGTGGTTGCAGGTTTTTGGAGTCGTATTTTGTCTTGAATTTTTTTTTTTTTTTTCGTCCTGATGATATACTGTTTTATGCAGTTTTCCTCATCTTTCCCTGTTGCCCGTTCTTTCCGTCCTGTTTGTTTATGTGTTGGACAATGTAGTACGGCTCGTGTTATGCAGTTGCATGGGTTATCGCCCTAGCAAACGCTGGTTACGTACGAGTCTGTTTTCTACTTATGGACTGTCATGGACAGTTAGGGTAGCATGATATGCATTTATATGGACTGTAATACTGCAGTCGTCTCTGTTTCTGCAGGCCTAGCAATTTCCTTTGCGCAGGTCAGTTCTTCGTGGTCGTCATGGCGATGAATTCGATAATCCATCGGCTAGAGAGCGCCCCGCGGCTTATCAAGTAAATGAGCGTCGGCTGGTTATCGATAAATGGAGCTTGAGGTGGTTTACGTTGATTCTTTGAGTCCGGATGTGCGGCAGGTCAATGTGAATAGTGCTTTGACTCACTCTCTTTCGGACTCATCCAACGTGCTGGCGTCTCCGCATTCGTGGAAGTTCAGCCCAGCGCGGCTAGATACGGACCGCTCGAACAGGCCGCACTTACAGGAAGTCGAAACAGTGGCCACTAAATAATCCATACTTTGGGCAAAAGTGATCGCTTTCGAGTTGTTCACCTATTTTGCTCTAAATCTTTCACGAAGTTCATAAAAAACAATCGGCACTATCACTGCCTTTCTTAGGGATTTCTTCGTACAGCTTGACCCGATTTATAATTATTATCGATGCAGGTGCCTATTTCCACGCACCCTCTTTCTTCCTCGCACCAGCAGCTACTTCTCAGTATCTTCCCTTTAGCTCCCGGAAGTTGATTATATATATACTCTGAGATGGAAAGCTTCGTGAGTTCTGTGATGCTTTGCATCGCCTTTTTCCATTGACTCGGATTAACTTGAACTGTTTACCCGAATCACATCCTGTTCCAGCGCGCGATCGGCGTCCTTTTTACGGATAGCCGCTGATGACGAACTCGTTAATAAAACGCTACCTGCCCGCACGTAAAAACACAAGCCAGCCGAGACGAAAAAACGGGTGTACTTTGAGAAATCATGTCCATCGACATAGTGCGCAGTAGTAATACTACTTCTAGATCTACTAATTAGTAGGGTGATTAGTGCAACCGGTATCCTAGCACCCTACGAGAATAGTAACATGAGAGTGGTATCAAGGTACTGCACGAGCTAGTAAGTACTACGATACTGGACCCGAGAGAGCGAAGTAAGCAGTATCTCAATACCTATCCCAAGAGATTCTAGGAGGTAGCAAAAGCGACTGAGCCATGGCGCGTGGAAGCGGTACTAGAATACCGGGCCTCTAAGGAGACCGCACATATGTCCAGTAGTAAAATATTGGAACCCGAGTGGTAAGGAAGCCAACAGTACTATGATAATTGAATCGCAAGGTCGGCCAGTATTGGAATACTAGCGCCCTCCCATCCGATGCGACTGGTATTGATATACCACATAGATGAGCCATAGTGGGCTGCAGGTAGTAATATAGTGCAAGTAGCCAGTACTAAAATCCCATTCGAAGCGGTGCTGTGATACTTCCTTCTAGAGAGCAAAGCGAGCAAAGTGGGTAGTATCAAGCTACTACCCTAGGCGGCCGGAATGCAAATACTGGTAGTGCAGAGAGCAACATTGGTGATTGGGTAAAAAAATCATGCGCTTACCGGGCTTTTTGGCTTTTTCTGAAAGTCCCTACAGTTTTCTGTGAAGGTTAGACATTTAGTGGCAGTAAGTCACCACTATGATTGAGTACCTTGAGGACCTTAAACTCAATGCCGGTGGTCATCAGGAAAAATGTCATAGATTATACTAGAATATGATTTGCAAAATGCCCTATAATCTATAAAGGTACTTACAGTGAATATATTTCAAGCAAAGTAACTGGTATGCTTGTAATGTGCCAAAATCCATTGGAATCTCTGTAAGTATTTAAATATATTCAGCAAAATTCTTTTATTGGACAAACAAAAATTACAAACAGAGAGAGTAGAGATTGGCTGGGCTATAATATGCTGGGCATTGAGATAAGGTGCCAAGGTTGCATCTGGAAGGTCACTTGTGGGAGACATTAAGAAGGCAGAGGCTTTCAAGAATGTGGTGGCCTTCGCCTTCCAAAACCCCATATGAGCCTAATTGTAAAAGGGTTCCATGTTTACAGAATAGAATCAGACTCCAGGTAACACTACAGAGCTCACTTGATAAACCTTTAGTGTTGTAAGATACATGCTAGAGAGGCAATTTGCAATTTGATGGGGGATCCAGACAGACTCAGTGGGTTGAAAACAAAAGGAATAAAACATTAGTGCATACTGGCACCCCCCATGAGATATCTGAGTGCCTCCTCTCCTGACGAACATTTTCCATGCCCATGAATCAGAAGCCTGTACTGGAATCAGCTACAACTTATCTCCCAGGAAGTTACTCCAACCTTTACATACATTTCTGTTCAAGGTGCACTGCAACACCAACACTGGAAGCAACTAAGCATAAGTCATGTGACTTATGTTGAACAGTATGTTAGATTTTTTGAAACAAAAATCAGGATGAGACAGGCGGTTTATGCTAAACAGACTGTTGTTATATATTAATAATCTTTCACCTGTAATGAAACTGTAGCTCACATGATTTATGTTGACTCTATGCTAAACTTATGTGTTGACTCTATGCTAAACTTATGCTAACATTATGCTAATGTTACTATGAATTTAACTTGAATGAAACTTTAGAATAAGTTTTGTATAAAGGAGAAGAGCTTTATGGAAGATTTATGCTAAAGCCTGGATCAGCATAATATACATCATGGGAATAGCATAATTCATTTGCTTTATGCTGATATAAAATAAAGCAAGTCTGTTTACCTTCCCTTCACATTCCTTCACATTCCTTCACTGATAGAATGGCTATGTGTGACTATATAATTGCCCACTCTATAGTGCCAGTTACTATTAGCATGACATTGTTTTAATGATACACTGGTTTCTAATAATAAACTTATACTAGATTTTTCTACTTAACATATGTTTGATATACTGGCCTTTGTTCTTTTTTTCTTTAACATTACTTGAATACAATGATATTCGTTAATGAGACTGGAACGTCAGATATGAGAAATAGGCTTAATCGGCGAATGTTCTATGAACTTTGTATTTGTACTGACTAGACTCCAATCTTAGAGCAGTTATGAATATTGATTCAACTCTGATGAAGTATTGTTGTAGCTTTGTTCAAATGTTCTTTTGGAACTTACTATTTAATTAACATATAGTTCAGTGGCTGACATGATGCTGGTAAGTCCTGTAGAGCGCCTGTGGCTTATACTCACTCTAGAGTCTTATGTGCATGTTCATTCTAGCTCCTCGATCCCAACAAATCCAACGTTTTGCAGGCATTTTATATCTAGTGAAGTACCTGAAATGGCTCCTTGAAGCTGCTAAAGAACTCAGGAGTAAGTTTTAGGCCACCACCAGTACACCACATGGAACCCAAGGTTCACTATTGTCTTGCCTTTTGTTTGTTAGGCTCACTCTAACAGTGGTAGCTAGCCTAGGTCCTCGCCGTCCATGGAAACAATTAAGCAGCTCCCTGCGGGACTAGAAGATTGGCTATGGGTGGAATGACCATAAAGGATTCTTTGTGGACATGAAGAACGCACTCTACTTAAGTACTAGTACTCGAATCTACCTCAATACTTTGCCCCCAGTTTTGCTTACAGGTGCGTAATCCAAAGTCTGTTCAGTGACTTTATGCCTCGACTGATATACAATACCTATTAAGAGCCTTTAAAGAAGTGGCCTCTTGGCTTAGTGGTTAAATACCTCTCTGTTACTGTGGTGCAGGTGTCATGTTGTAGGATCACTGGTTTGGTCTACTCTAGACAGCTGTAGTAGCCCACTTCAGTTGAAGTTGAGGCGGAGTTGAGGTTGAGGTTGAGGTTGGGGTTGAGGTTGAAGTGATTGAGTTGATTGAGTTGAGGTTGGGGTTGAGGTTGATGTGATTGAGTTGAGGTTGAGGTTGAGGTTGAGGTTGA
>MU127876.1:39972-91414 GCA_014904975.1 Marasmius fiardii PR-910
TGAGGTTGACGTGATTGAGTTGAGGTTGAGGTTGAGGTTGAGGTTGACGTGATTGAGTTGATTGAGTTGAGGTTGGGGTTGACGTTGACGTGATTGAGTTGAGGTTGACGTTGAGGTTGACATTGACGTGATTGAGTTGATTGAGTTGAGGTTGGGGTTGAGGTTGATGTGATTGAGTTGAGGTTTGAGGCTTGCATACCACATATTGCAGTGATCCCGAATTGGGATCTACTCAACTGACATAAGTACTCAACTATTGAGTGAGAGGTCATGACCTCTGAGTTCTTAATAAAAATGCATGCAACAGCAGCACCACCTAAATCTACTCAACATAAGGCCATAATTCGGAGTTTCCGTGAGATTTCATTTCAGTTGCTACCATATTAGTCACTGTATACAGTGCAGCATAACCCAAATGTGTCAGGTTAATGAAATTGGTAGAATTATACATAAAATATACTAAATATCTGACTCAGCATAATTTTCACATAACGCATGCAAGTTATGTTATAATGCACCCAGCCGGAATCTTGGACTGTCTAGTCAAGGAACTTTGCTCAGAGTTGACATAACTGTACTCTACTGGAAATGAGACGACTCCTCAGATACTCATGTACATTGTATTGATATGTCATTTGGTTAACCTCATTCTAGCACACTCAATCATTTTAGGATGATCGCTCTCTGACTTCTACCTGTATGACATGTATCTTAAGATCCGGAAGTCAACAGTATCCAAGTGCACTATGGCATATTATTGTTGATCCTTCCTTGCTGTCATCTTCTACTGTCATATAGCTTAGTATCTAGACATCACAAGTTCTTGACAGGTCTGCAACAGACCTAACTTCATGGCCTGACCTGATCTCTATGGTTCCAAATTCATCAAAACTAACTGAAAGGTATTTTTGTTTGTTGACATCATGGAAGCTGCTTTGAGTATATAAACAGCCCAAGTTATGTAGTAGCATTACCCAAGTCCTCTCGATTCCACCTAACTCCTATCTCATTACAAGCACTCTTTTATCTTGATCATGTCCTCTACAAGTAGCCTTAAAGAAGCCTTGGCGCCTTATCTGAGTGCTGAAATGATAATCACTACTCCAGTTTCTACAGTCTCTGTGTGTTGTTAATTTTTTTTTGTGAATTTCCGAAGTGCTGAAACTTTTTCATAGGCAACGTTTTTTGTATATGTTATGTATTTTTATTTTTATTTTTTGAGTCATATTTAGAAACAGTTTAACTACAGGGATCTACTGTATTGTTTTTGGATTATCAATCCGTGTACTCTTTCGTCACAATAATTCTGCCCACAAGCTATATAAGGGGGGCACTATAGCTCTCTTTATACTCGGGACTATCCACACGATTTTTTACACTTGGGAAATCTGCCGACAAAGCTTTCTAGCTTTTAATGCTGCAACAACAAAGGACTATACCTCTTACCTCCAGTATCTTCATGGAGATGATGAGAAAACTGCTTTGAGGTATGTAAAAGCTATTTCTATGGCATAGCTGGCATTTATTCACAGCAACTTTTCTATGCTAGTGCAATCCAGAATATCATTTCTACTCTAATGAAGTAATTATATAATGGTTATGATCAGTTTCTATCACTAATGGCTGATCTTTACTGCAGCTCGATAGCTGACACAATGCTGGTAAGTAACTTGTTTAGTATGAGGACAGTGATATTGAAAGTGATTTTAGATTCATCGCTGTTACATTATCTTCAACTCCAACAAATGTATTCTGTATCCCCTGATTTCCGTTGCATTTATCTTAAATGGTTTGTATTATGGTTTATTCTGGGCCTTATTTTAACATGTTAATTCTGTAAGCAGGTATCGATCTTGGATGTGTTATTGGTGCAACAATTGGATATGGAAGCTCTTCAAGTCATTCAAATCGACATTTTATGGAGAAGATGGTAATAATTGATATGGGAGTAGCAATATGCATTGTTGCTTTTCAGATTGTATTGACATTTTTAACTGGTGGGTCTGATTAATTTTTGGATTCAAACTCAATCTAAATATAACTTGCTTTTCTGATGAAGGAGGACGAATTTGGTGGTTTACCTCTCAAGCAAGAAAGCTAAGAGCAGGATCAACACATTCACGGTTGAATGATATTGCAGCTATCATGTATGTAAATATACCTGATCTGTCTACAAGGTTTTAGACTAACCAGAAAATTCCTAAATCAGTATTGAATCAGCATTGCTGTATGCAGGTTTTCTGTTGACTACAGTTTTACTGGAAGATATAGGGTGGCCTTCTAATGATGAAGTTGTTGCACCCTTTGATATTCTAATTGTTTCAGTCTTAATATCTGTGAGTGCTCTTCTAAAGCCATTTTTAATTATGTATATGATTCATCACTCTTCCAGGGACTTGCTCCTACAATGATCATTACTCGGGTAGCATATGGCAAATCTGTGGATAGTGTTCAGCAGGAATTGTCAGCATTTCGTGTTGCTGACATTCAGGCTAGTCAACAGAGGTCTATTGCCACAAGTCAAGATGCTACTAACCTACATACACGATCTCAGCACAACTTGAGTAACCTGCAGGAAGAGGAAAATGTCCAAGTTAATTACATGGCAGGTGCAGATGGAAAGGTCTAGATTATAGGCTATAGCTAAGGCAGATGAATACTTTCAGTTCAACAGTTTCATCAACTATTCAACTCTATTATTGTTATGCTTCTTGTTTCTATATGATAATTTTTATTTATTTATTTTGATCTCAACTACGTAGCCTGGGCTTCCTATTTCACAGGGTGGGTCAGCCGACCACTCAAGGCGGTAGAATCAGTGGATGAGATTATCACTTCAGACGGTGACAGAGGGTTGGGTCAAAATAAGCATACGGGTGGCGGTTCTAGTTCGTCCTCAGTTTTACGGGTCATTCTCAACGGAATCGAACTCGACGTTACGTGTGATAGACTGAAGATTGTGGTTATCGATTCGTCTCACAGTGACTCTTGTTCATCATTAGAGTCGAGGGCTGAACGAGCCAAGCATTAACCGCCCATTTCCTTTACCACAGTGTCCACTTGTGATGCATTGACGTACAGCTAGAAGTAAATCGCATGGACGAATCTTACCATTTGCGGCCCTGGACATTATCATTACGGCCTCGATGTTTTTTTTGAGGCTGCCGTCCCTCGAATATATCGCTCTTCATTTCCACTTTTTGAAATGTTCCATGGGACTCCAGTTCCTTCGCAGACATGCTTACTGAGAACCTCTCTGAACAACCCCGTTTGGATGTATCCCCTCTCCGCTCACATCCCATGGTACTAGATAACTCCACTTCAATGACGAACAAACATCACTCCCCACGTGCACATACTTCTGAGCGGTTGCGTACCGGCTTCTATTTCCACCTCTTACCAACGAAAAAGAGTGCATTTTCGAGCCAATATCGTTCTATGATAAACACCCCATACCCCCTCGAATCCGAATCTTAAGTCGGTAACTCTTCCTCCCTTGACCGTTTTGGTCTTTACAGGAACCGAATACAGAAGGTGCTACGATCTTGTATCCAGGTTCGCTCAAAGAAGAATGGAGATTGAAGGCGATTAATGATGCAGCATTGCTGCTAGGAGTGTGAGGTTTTTTCGTATGTACATCTGAAAATTGTCGGATTTCCAGCGGCCCATCGCCTGTATAAGGTGATTGGGAGTTCCAATTTCTGCGAGGGCGGTAGCACAACCTGAGCGCAGGGAGTGACCGGAGTAAGAAGTGTCGGGGAAGACTTCTCTAAACTTTCGCATGAACCATGAGCGAGAGGGCATGGAGCCGTTGCTTCGTAACCATAACTGCCAATGCGTAGGGAATAAATGGTCGCGAGAGCGGAGATAAGCGATAAACGGATGGTATGGGTCTACTGCTGGGTCAAAACGAGGATGCCGTCTAACGATAATACGATTTCCCTCGAAGTATGGGTCCCCTTTGTGACTGGGAAGGTCGAAGCCAAAGGCTTGGTCGAACCACCTGACTGTAGCTCGACATGAGACTTTCTTGAGGTTGACGATGTTTTTATCGTCAGGTACGGTGAGTTCTGTTAACCGCATTAGGGAAAACCATCCGGTGAGGAGCATCGAACGAAAGAGTAAGTCGTCATGAGTTAAAGGAGAAGGGAGGAGAGAGAGCATGTGTTTGAGTTGATGGACGGAAAGAGGGAGTTTACGATTGGCAGGGGATCCATATAGGCGTTTACAACCTTTGAGTGTTCGTGAAACCAACATTGATCGTTCGTGTAGGAGACGCTCAATAGGCCGCTTTCGTTGGGGCTGACGAGAGCTAGGCGCGATAGAGAAATTCATTTTTTCAGCGCCCCCAGCACATCTCGAGGGGGTCTGAACGGTATGATTGTCGCTTCTGGGAAGAGTTCGTGGATGGATGTAAAGTTTTTTCGAGATAAAGCATCGGCCATGACACTGTCTTTTCCCGGTACGTATACAACTCGCAAGTCGAGGTCATCTCGCAGGAGAATGTCGACACTTGAAATGAGGATAGTGTTATAAACGGGGGAGGCTTTGAGAGAGTCGAAAATATCCACAGTATTTTGATTGTTGGTAAAGATGACCATGGTGTGTAAAAAAGATGATGAATGGCGGGCTTGGCTGGCGAAGAAACGAAGGGCTGGGCATACGCAGAGGGCTTCAAAGAAGAAGATTGGAGTAGCTTTCAAGTTGGGTGGAATTGGGCAGAAGAGGCCTAGTCGCAATAAATCACGATATTTGCGTCATGTAAGCGCCAATCGTGTCCGTCTAAGAAATAAACTCCGCTCGAAATTTCAAGTTTGTCCGCCAACCACGACAACTCTCGACGGACGTTCAGGTTAACGAAGACCTTCCCTAGCATATCGCTCTTTCCTTTCATCTTTTCATACATATGACAGAGTCCGGATTTCAGTAATGGGTGAACGTTGAAGGCCCAATTACACCAACCAGTCAGTCGATGAAACTCAACCAATGGATGTCGTAGAGCGCCCGAAGGAGGCGTGGCGATCCACGAACGAATGGCGGTGACAAGGTTAGACTTGGAGTCGACAGGCATTTCCGCCGCCATTGCATTCGGATCGATCAGGAAACCAATGGCAATCATTTGGACGGCCTTCGCTTTTGAGTGTGGGATGCCGAGTCTGTCATATAGTTTGAGGATCGTAGTCATAGGAGCGGGATAGGACTCGTCATGAGGTGCGTAAAAGGCAAAGTCATTATCTGGATAAAAACCAAAATCGTCATCCATATAGATCTCGAAGTTATCGATACCCTCGATGTTTCTCGCTATCCAACCAACACAGCCATTGAAAGTCACAAAGAGTTTTGCTGAGGCCCGCCCACCAAAATTATTGTTGCGATCAACGTTTCGAGAGAGCTCATAGGGTCGATTGGCTTTCAATTCATCGGCAGTAGGCAGCCCAGTCGTGACTATCTGTTTCGCTTGCTACAACAGGTGGATTGGGAGGAGTCGATACGCTTCAGAGATGTCTACTTTCCACATGCGAAGGGTAACACTTTTACCATGACGTGCTTTATATTGACGGAGAGCAGAGCCGAGGTTGGACAATAGAATCCAAGGGTGCACCTGCAATCACCTCCCTAGGAATCATTGAATTCAAAGAGTATTTTCCGGCACTGTGGTTAACAACAAGGCGGAATTTATCTGTACGAGGCTTCGGTACAGCATGAACGGGAGTACTGTACATCCCAGGTAGTAAATCTGGACCGAAGGGTTCGGAGAATCTTTGTTTCGACATCTCAACATCTCGCTGGGAATGTATGAATTGTCGCCCTTGAGAGGAGTGTGGGGGCATCCATCCATGATCATAAGTTAATGGGTAATTATCATTGCAGTGAGTGTTGGCCCAAGGCCAAAATCCTTCTCTCAAGCCTCTACAGACTGACTGAATCAAAGGTTTATTAGAGTGGTCACGAAGAAGCCGCTCAAAAACGTCGACTTTGATTGGTGTGACAATTTTGAAGAGATGCGGATGATCGGCAAGGGTACGATTAAGGGTTTCATTTTGGAATTCAATAGGTGGAGGAATAGGCAATGGTGGGTCTGACAGTGTACGATGCACAGTCATGGCTGGTTCCTGACATAGAGTCATTCCAGCCATAACCGCGACGATGTCGAGGGAGTTTAGCTGAATGATCAAGCCTTTCTTGATCCACTCGTTCCAGCATCTGCCTGACAGTCCACGGCTGTGTGGCCGGTTTTCTCACATTTCGAGCAGATCCCATGAATGTACCTGCACTTTCCTGAATGACTTAGGCAATTACCCGCGTTCCATCTGTGACAAATTTGTCGCTTAGGTTCACGAAAGGTTGTAGTATGCCCCGATCCTTTTCTTCCAGCTTCAATGACCCCTGTTCCATAATCCGCGATGTGGGCTCTGTCGAGGTGAGCGAACCGGGAGATGTTGGAGAAACCGATGTTGTTTCGTAGTCCAACAAATTGACAGATGACCTTGTCATACGAAATAACTCCTCCGTGGGCACTTTCGTCAATGGTTTCAAAGAGACTGGTGATATGGTTCCCATAGGTGTTGAGCTCGAGGTCTCTGTGGGGGAAGGCAAAAAGTACAGTGTTTCTCCATTTGTTGAAGGCTTTTCCCCAGTGGAAACTGGAGGTAACCTTTTTCCCCACTTCGGGTTCACCTTCGAGATGGAGAGAAAGGCCCTCTCCGAGTTTTTGGACTTTCTTTCGGCTAACTCGAGCTTCATTGATGCTTCCGTAGATGACATCAAAGTCACAAGCTCGGTCTTCAACGATTTTGATCCATTCAGAATCGGGGAATTCGGGACATGCAAAGCAGTTTGTAAGGGTTACTGTACTCCGGGTCGAGACGGTAGTTCGACGCCATTTTGTGGGTCTTACGAACATCTGCAACGATCTCTCTGATGTCTCGCTCGTTGTCAGAAGGGAATAATCTGTTGTCGATTTTCGCTTTCCCGCTCGACTCAGAGGTCGAGCTGGGTTCATACTCATCATCGGTATGACTACTTCGTCGACTACGTCTATCGTTCTTACGTTTTTTCTAGGTCGGGAGGAGTGACCGTGACGTGATCCATCGTCGTCGTCGGAAGGGTCCGGGCTCCCATCGGGATCTCGTTCTGGTGCCCATTGGGTCGTGTACCAACACCCCCTGTTGCTCTCGATCCACGGTTGAATAATCTAGAGCGTTGTTCGTCAATATCAATGAGCCGTTGGATATAGTTTTCGATGGACAAGTCGACGTCGAAGTCGGAGTCGTTGCTGAAACGTGTAGTGATGAGCTCTGTAATGGCTCGTAAAGCGGAGGGTCTTGAGATAGTGTTTGACTGGTATTTATCAACGATTTGTTCGAGTTTGTAGACACGGTCGGAATCAAACTCGAAACTCTCGGGTGGTGGAGCTTGCCTTGGTGTACTACGGATGTCGTCTTGTTCCTCAATGTTCTGAGGCTCTGTCGATCGTGTATCCATCGTTTGGCTGGCATCTTGAGTCATGGGTACTATGATGATGATGAAACGGTAGTTTGTAAATTAATAGCGATGGACAGAACAGGCGAAGTACAATGAGGGTGAAAGATAAAGAGGAGTGGATGAGTAACACCGGCTAACTAGAGGCTGTAACAAGAAAAAAAAGGTAATGAGTGAGGTCACTCTGAACATCATGCCTGCAGAGAAATAACTGGCAACGAGAGAAAGTGGGGCGACGCCTGTGTTCAGGCTATAGAAAGAGAACAAGAATACCGTCACCTGTGTTCAGGCGAGGAGGGCCTCTGAGAGCCTGTGTTCAGGCAGTGAGGACGTGAAGAGGAATTGCGAGTGGAACTAAGATTGTACTTGTGAAACCGTGGACTTAACCCGACGGATTGCCTGGTTTGCCCTTATGTCACGGTCATTCGAGTCTGCTAGAGAAGATAGTTATTGATAATGCCAAAATGAGTCGAGGTGGTGGTTAACATTGTTGTCGATTTGGATGTCCGTGTCCTTGATCCGCCATACTTAGCGCGAAGGTGACCGCTTTCGAGTTGTTCACTAATAGCAAGTATTTGCTGAAAATCTTTCACTGAAATTTGAGCAACGTCACATAAGCCAAAAACATTGGTAATCACTGCCTTTTTTAGGGATTTCTTCGTACAGTGACGTAGTTGACCCGATTTATCGATGGCCAGGTGCCTGTTTCCACGCACCCTCTTTCTTCCTCGCACCAGCAGCTACTCCCTTCAGCTCCCGGCAGTTGAGCCTCGAAGTCGATTTTCGTGAGTTTCTCCACTGACTCGGATAACCTGAACTGTTTACCCGAATCACACCCGTTCATGCGTGTGTTCAACTTGGCTTGAACGACCCCCACCGCCACCACTAACTACCCGCCGTGACTCTGTACTTCTTCTACCCAGAGGCTCTACAACGCTATGAGATAATTGACCAATATCCTGTTCCAGCGTGCGATCGACGTCCTTTATAAGAGCAATGATCCACCCACCCCATCTCAGGCCACCCTTGTACTAGAGAAAATGGGGCAGATCGTGAGTGCCATCTCAAATTTGGATGCCAATATCGAGCGACTATCTCGGTCGACGGAATCACAGCAGGAGAGAGAGATGTTGGTGAGGGGGCTCAAAATGTTGAATGATATTCTCCATCCCGCTCGTCGCCTTCCCAACGGGCTTTTGGCGGAGATATTCAAGATCACCGTCAAATGGATCTGGGTTACCTCGCGATGACCGTGTTCGACTTTCCTCCTCCAACGCTTGACAAAAAGAGAGCACCTTATGTACTATCTATGGTTTGCCGCAGGTGGAGGAATGTCGCTCTGTCAACTCCAGACTTGTGGAATGTAGCAGAGCTCCCGATCCCAATCTACGATAATCACGATCTACGCAAAGGCTTAGCGTTGCGGCTGCAGCGTGTACAAGACCACCCCTTAACTGTTCTCTTTTGCCACGACATGAAGATTCCTACATTTCTTCTCTCGACGTCTCGGTGGCAACAGCTCGCCATTTTTTGCATGGGATTGAAAGATTTCAAGTTCCTGTTGCCCTGTAGAGGCAAATTCGACAATCTATCGACACTCTACCTTGATCTTAATGACATCTCGTTGAAAGCCCTAAAAAAGGACGATCTGCGACTAGTCTTTGCAACCGCCCCAAAACTCTGTCAACTGACATTATGCAGCCTTGACATGGAGTCTATGTCCCACCTCCAAACGCAGCTTCCATGGAGCCAGATAACTCACCTCACAGCGTCTGATCGTGCAATCGGTCTATTGCCACTCCTTAAAAATATTACAGTGTGCACTTTGGAGATGTCATCTGAACCCCCAGAGATTCATGGCACCTCTTTAACCCTTCTCTGCCTCCGCAGTCTCACCCTAAAAGAACACGCCGGAAGCGTACCCATCTTGACCGACTATCTCGACCTCCCAGCCTTACAAAGCCTCAGTTTGAATTTCCGTTACTTTGTCCGAGGTGCCCCCGAGATCCTCGAGGTCACCATACGTCACTCCGGTGTGCTTGGGGAGCTCATTTTCGACGGCTTCGATGTTGATTCCGTTCAAATGCTCGCATTACCCCATATGCAGAGCGTTCATACAATTAATTTGTCACATCGCTCTTCTGCACGTCTGCGTTCAAAGTGGGAGTTTGTGTCAACGACTGCGCCGGAAATTCCCTCACCAGAGGAATCGGCAGGGAGTTTGACTTTTCGTTCGTACGGCTCAAACAGGGGTTTTTTATCTAACGCCGAGATAGCCAAGTCCGAAGAGGCATAATGATGCGAGTTCTCTTCTCTTTCACTCCAATCTGAGATATGTTGTCCTCTATCGTAGCAAGAGGGAATGGCGTGTGGTTGGAATTCTCGAAGGAGGGGAGTGGGCTGTTGTTGAGCTGTTGAAGTGAGCTTTGAGCTTTTGTGGCTTTGCTGTTCAATGTAAGATGTACACGATATCTCTGTACCAGGGATCATACAGGAAAGTCGTTCTTCATTTTGATGTACTCCTTGTGGAGTTTTGTTTGCATTGATATTCTACTTTTCTCGATAGTTTTTTTGATAAGCCTGTACCAGAATAAATGTAGTGGTTATACTTCGGCTCTCCCTTGACACTGAATAAAATTGGAATTACCATACTGTGTGTTGGTCCGGTAAACTCTTGTAAGCAAACATTTCATATGCCTCATCTGCATCAATGAATTTTGTAACTGCAGTCCGCAGCTCATAGAATGACGTGTGCATTGACTCTGTACTGAGACTTATCAGTTAAGCCCGACGGGATTCCGATGCCAACTGATGCAATCTATTTTGCCCGAGTCTGACTGATATCTACCGATGACTTCTGACCTTCGATCCAAAAAAAAGAACAGCAAGACTTGAATCAAAGTGTGTCAAGGCAAGCTCGAGTGACCAAGTCAATTCACACGAGTCTTTTTTCTGCCAAGTTTGACTTGGACTTTTTCTATTCACATGCAACAAACCCTTTGCCTAGCCGTTTGCCCTGGTGTTCATCTTGCCTTGGGCTCCTACCACCACCAGTTAAACCAAGCCTGTTCCCGTGGAGCAGGCAGATACGATTGTTCTATGAAGACATCATTACAGTGTTACATAGAGTGCACCATAAGCCTTTTTGCATACAATCATATCAAGTACTGTTCCTTAGCTCACTTTAGACTTGGATATGAGCTCAGAGCTAGCAGATCCAACACCTATTGTGTCATTTAATTCATACTGGGAGATTGACTGTGGACAGTATCCTGACATTGACCAACCTCATAGAGCTTTAATCCAATTCTCAAACAAATATACATAGATGTTAAGAGGAAAAAGACACTCAATGTATGGCTTGTCTCAAACTCAAATGAATGTAGTAACATGAACTACATCTACAGTGAGCATCAGCACAGTAGATTGAGGGTGTGGTTGAGCTACAAGAATCACAGTCAGATCTAATACCCTCCGATGGGCTGCAATGCTTCTTCACAGATGCTACAGCTATATAGCTTTGATGCAGGCTGATCCCAATATCTTATTGACTGTTAGATTGATTGTCTCAACTAATGATATTCTCTTTTTCATTATAATCATTCTTAAATGGATGGTCAACACCATCTGCTGATATTCTCTGATTCCATATGTACAGTCTATTGTATTTGTCACCACAAGTTTGAGAACAGCAAACTTAAGGTGAATTGATGGTTCATCTGTTAAGTAGGTATTTCTATTGAACAACTGATTTCAATGGACTAGGAGTCCGAATTTGTGAGGTTCATTCACAATGGAACAGCAACTCAGTAGATGACCCAATTATCCTGAAAGGGGAATGGATCAAATCCCTGAACATTCTGCTTCTCATTTAAACAGCCTCCAGAGTCCCATAGTCCAAACACAGCTTGAGCTCAAAGCATGAAATGCACCTTGCTGTAGATTTTGAAAAGACACTTGTACTATGAATGAATAGGTGTATTTGGGCTATAAACCAGGTTTGAATTGTATCCCCATTATTTAATAATATAATAATGGTATAAGTACTATAAAAAGACACAAAGTGGGCTGTACAAGTGGCCAGATGAAGACGTCTGTCAGGCCCACAATTTTTTAATGGCGGACGCAAGGAAGAAGAGGGAGATGGGAGGGACTCACACTCTTAAAGACCATTCATCTCCTCTGCTTGGACAGAATCACTGACAATAACGCCATCACCAATACCTGGGAGGATGTTAATGTTCATTGAATGGTTGACAATAAACATGTGGTTGTCAAGGTAAGTTTCTGCCTGTTACACTGAAAGGTGTTTCCCAAATCTATTGAGAGAAAAACAAAGAGGAGGCTCTTAGTGCTCAAGGACATAACTCTCCCAAAGGAAAAAAAAAAAAAAAACACCCACCATCTTGAATTGAAAAATCAGTTTGATTGATTGGTTACCTATCAGTAGTGGTTTCAATTGGCTGTATTTCCCTCCCGATTTAACCACTATCAGTACATAAATCCTTCAAGTATATTTTCTCGTTTTCCTGGTGTGAGGCGCTTTGATCGTAAACCCAAAGGCTGTTAGAGAGGTGGCGAACTGTCTATGGATGAATCATGTCGACGCCTGTCAATGCGTCAAAGCACCCCAAGTCAATGAAGTCAATTACGATATTTCCGATACATAATCTCGTCGATCCCGGAGTAAAAACTGTAGTATGTGGGCCGTGGCACTCTCCATCACTCTCCTAATATGAACGTACTCGTTCCATCACACTTGCCTTCTGACCGTGTCCGCTTCGAGCTCATCCGAACTCACAACACTTGTGTGCTCTCCCAGTCAGCGAAGTTTAAGAAACAGGAAGCAGTACCAGAAGACGTAACGGGTTTATGCAATTTTTTTCCTGTGTCATTTGCTCGGAAACTCCCATGTTTAAAAATGGAATCTCTAACAATTGTCGCATTTGTTAGCACACACATAATACTCGCTTTGATTAACTAGCTATGAAAAGATTGTCTGCATCATCACAGGGCCCAGGGAGTGCTTTAACATACATTTCCTTCCATTCAGAGATTATCTTGAGTTCAAGTCATTAAAGCATCTAAGCTATCTTGACCCACTTGAGCTTCAGGGATAGTCCTGTAAACTAGTGGTTTGCACCATGTTGTCAGATTCTTGTTACAAGGACCAAGTTTCACAGCAAAAAACATACCTGATTTCTGAACTTTTGCCAATTCCAAAACCCGTGAAAATTGTCCAAGGTGTCACTGCACATGCTATGATTATGGATTAATTCAATCCAGTACTGAATCCACAGGTTGTCAAGTCTCACTCACTTTCAAATCTCAAGGATTACAGGTTAGAAGTAGTGGGAGGATTCACTACTTTTATAGTTCAGCTTAATCCCAACAAATGACATTCCTGAGACAGCACAGTATCAGCTCAGAATAATAATATCTTGAGGATTATCAATTCTAGTTAGCAATCCTAAATTGCAAGATATGTTTCTTGTGCCGAAAAGTACCAATGGAGCACTGAAAGTTTGGAGTATATATGGAGCACCACAAAGATGTGATGGAGTGCCAGATTCTCTATAACATATATAGAACATTTGTAGGTATATAACTTTTAAACAGAGCACATCTCTAGTTTGATCAAGCACCCATAAAGGTCTGATGGAGCACCAATCAGAGGCAGAGATGAGCAGGGTTGGTCAAACCTGTAGATGTTCACAGGTAGATCTATCTATTTACCTGCAGGTTTGCCTACTCATGGGCAAGGGTACCTGTCTCCCATGACCCTTTGTCTTCTAGTCAATGTGAGTGTTGATGACAATTCTGTGATACCCAAGAAAGCGGCCTGCAGTGAATGAACACTTCATGACGCTGCCATGATATCCTCCTGGCACTATGATCTTTCAGTTCTCTGGGACATCTGGACTTCAATGTCTAACCATTGAACCATGTAGAGGATAACTGAATACTGCTCCCTCCTCATTACCACAAGGGACATTATACAGAAGGTTTATTTAGCATCTCAAAGTTACAACAGATGCAATACTGGACATGCTATGGAAAAATCAATTAAATGACATAATATTGGCCCTAGCAAATCTATGACATCCTTGGAGTCTACTTTTCCAATTCATCAAGATAATCTATCTATATAAAGCTGGCCACAGCAACACAGCACTTTTCACAGTCACACAGACACAAGCACAAGTGCTGATTTGCCCAATATACAAAAGCATTCTCCGGCTTATTGTTTATGAAATAAACTATGGTATGCTGCTTCTTCCAAGGGATTTGAGACCTTATCTTCAATCTAATATAATGACATACTCCCACCAAACCATCTTATGGCAATATACTTCATATGTGATCAACATGGGAACTTCACAACAGTCATTTATACTAAGTCAGATGCAACATTAGTGACACCTCCTAATCATACCTTAGTGCCTCCAAATCAACTACAATAGTCTCTTCCCAAACTCATGGCTTGGGCTAAACTTACTAGTGTGCCCCCATACAAAGAGACCATCTTTTCTATCTGGGTTTGGATGCTCAACAGCAGTAATATCAATGTCATGAGCTGCAACAAGGCATCAATTTCAGTGACATTACTTTCTAGAGAATCCTTTTTATGTCAAACATTGGTAGTCAACAGTTGTTGATTGGATGATAATATACCATGATATTTTGTTCTGTCAGAAAAATCACAAAAGAAATGCCTCTCTCCTGCAAGTTCCTCTACTTTTCCTTCAGCATTTTTTCCTATATTTCTTTTTAACTTAGCTTATATTATCCATAATCTCTGTGCTGCTTAGCATTGAAGATGACAGTGCTGAACTTTTTTTCCTTGGAAGTTCTTCAGATGAAGAAATGCATTACTTGTTGATAAAAAAAAACATGAATGGTGGATAGAAGTTCAAGCACTTTTAACAGAAACCTCAGCCAGTTGACAACAGGCAAAGCACTTTAGAACACATAGAGAAATAGATTGCAAACCAGAAAGGAATTTGTCAAAAGTCTTCTTATGGGGGGTAAAATTAATCCAATGGAGCCTCCTCTTAGAAAGAGAAACCCAAGGAGAGTGAGGTGAGCATTCTACAAAACAGCAAACTGCATACACATCAGGACTTAAATGTGAGTCAGAGATGCTGCCTCAACACAGTTATAGAATTTTCAATTCTCTTCCAAATTTTCAACGGTGCAAGAGAGCACTAGACCTTCAGTTATCACAATATACACAGTGTATTTCTGGGCATATTTTCTGACTCATAGCTACTACATATAATTTGTAAAGTGAGAAGTTGATTCTATTGCATGACTATTAATGAGATTGGTGACTTAGTGTTAGATCATTAGAGTAAGTAAAAGCATGGCTTTGAGACAAATTGGGAAAGTGTGAATATGGTTATCTAGAAACATAAACCAGTCCACCTCTACACAACTCCTCCATATGTGCACATGCAACTTCATCCTCAAGGCCCAAACCATTACCTTCAATGCAAAATTGTTCCAGTTGCAGAATGCCCTCAAATTGGGAATAGTTTATATTCCTTCTCTGATCAACCATATCCACCAATACACTATCTGTCCACTTTTTCCGACTTCCACCAAGAGTCAGATTCCTGAGATTTGGAACAAATGTTGGACTTTGCTCCTTGGATAGAGGTGTCAATGCTTTGATGACAATGTCAGAAACACTATCATAGCATCCATTCACTACTGGTCCAATGAGTTTCAATGTATGAACATGGTTCAAATCAATGAGAAGTTCAATCATAGCTGCATCGCCATCACTCTCTTCATGAAAGTGGGCATCATTACAACACCCTTCATGAAGATGAAGCTCCACAAGAGTAGAGGAACAAGATTGAAGGACTTGCCAGACACCTGACAGGAAGCCAAATCCTCCATAGATATGTAAGATTTGTAGTGAGGGAACGACCAGTGTGTCTAGTACCGGGCTTACAAAAGTTGCAGAGGGTGGTGCAGTCAAAGTCAGACTTTGAAGATGGTGTAAAGAGACGGTCCACATAAATGGCCATGTTTCAATGAAAATGACGTCCAAAGAGCATGTCTTAAGGTTCTCCATGAGTGCTAAAACTTGGTAATACGTCCCCACCAAGTTGTTGTCACCTTTATTGGTGATATCCTTTGCAACAAAGTTTGTTATTTGTTGCCACGGAAGACTGTCTAATAGGTAAGAGAGAAAGGCGAAGTCGCCGGAGAGGGTAATGTTTTGCAGATTGGGGGTGTCTTTGAAAGCAGAGAGCTGGTCCAGGCTTCCAGCGAATTGTAGAGCCTCTGTGCTTTCATGTTGGAAATGGAGATGGAGAGTCGTAAGGATCGAGAATCTCGAGCTAGGCAAGCTGGTAAACTCAGTCAACAGATTATAGCCATCTATTCCCAAATCGATTGAAGCTCTCCTCCACAGGAAGGATCGAGAACATAGCGTGGGGAGAACCCCTTCCGAATATCTGGTCAGCTGCGTCTGGCACCAGGATACGGAAAGAGGGCAGTTTTGAGCTCTTTGCAGAGCTAGTAACAGACGCGGCTTCACATTCTCATGATTCTTCGCCATTTCCTCCTGCGATGACCATCTCGAATGTCTCCAATTGGCGTCAACAGTCGACCAAAGGTGAGGAAGTGATAAAACCACACTCCTCCATCTGCGACATATCTGGCCTAAGACCCAAGGCGATTTTGTAGTGTCGAGGCTTCCCGGAAAGTCCACTGCTTCGGTGAGGTTTAGATCAAGATTGATATCGGTATCAACGCAGAATCCGAATAGGATAGCCAATATCTCGTTTGGAGTACGCTGGACAGGATGAAGGGGGGGTTCTTGGATAGTCGAAAGATCATGCGGCTCGTGCTCGTTTTGGCATTGCGTCATCGTCCCAGTGTATTTTCCGATAGTTTCCGATAGCTTTGACGTCGTTGGCCGCTGGATTGACATCCAGGTCCGCTATGCAGACGGGTTTATATGTTAATAATTATAACAGGGGGAGGTCAACACGAACCGGTGTGTGAAGGAAGGGCGCAGCGCCCAGTTTTTGCACGGTGGTGGTGGTGGTGGTACGAGTTATAGTTGTGGGTTAGGGTTGGGCACAGGTTCGAGTCAGAGAAAAAAAAAAGGTATCTTATCGCCGCGGTAACCGTTGCTCTCTCACGTTCACCCCAGTGACCCTTATCTCGAAGCCGACAAATGCAACAACCTACAGGCATGTTCAAGAAGCATGATGGAGCACCTGAAAAGCGGCTCAAAGCCTTGAAGTAAGGGTTGTCTGTACATCTCTCGAAACCTCCTCAACTTGATAACAATTTTGAAGTTTTTTTTTGTTGCACTTTTCCCTTTTTTGTCAGGTTTGCTCCTTTTCTTGAAGGTCTAAATGCTGGGGAGCATGATCACGGATCTTCTCAACTGCATTTAGATTCAATCCAGCAACAGTTACAAAGCCACCTGCTGTTTAATTTTCTGAATCTGGAGGATCTTACTCAGGAATACGGATAGAGGGTTTGGAGAGATTTGGGTGGAGGGCGTGACTCCGTGGGTCTTCCGCAGTTTCCTGCACTATTCAAATTCTCCCTTCCGATTCTCCCCTGCTTCTCTTTCCACTTGACTTCCGCACTGTCAAAAATGGCTTGTCGAACATGCCGTCGTCGTTGACGCCACCGACTTGCCCCCGTCCCCTGGCAACAGCGCATCGATGATCACAATCTATCGCGTATGATCCTCCCTCCGTCATTTGTATACCAGTGCTGACTGTGCTTGATTTTCTGTGTTAGGCATATGTTATCTTCCTCATTAATTCGCACGCATGTACGTCCATAACTAGTAACTACCGTCCGTTTGGGGTTTTGGAGAATTCAAACACATTTCGCACTCATTTTAGGCCGAATTTCTCGTGATCTAACATCAACAGTGTTGAAAAAACATGTACCATGTGTTCTACCGACTCGGACCCTCGCCATCACCCCATCTAACAGGGGCATGAGAGTTCATCCTGTAACTTCCAAGATTGACATCACTCACACGTACGTCGCAACACGCCAAAAGCATCCCTTTTCAAGATCTTGACACGTCCCTTCGTTCAAGAGGTCAATGGTGTTCACCTCAATGTGCCTAAAAGTTTGACAGTGACCATGGCAATGTGATCCAAGTCGGTACGTTTTTGTTGTCATTTGTACAGTAATTACCATATGTTTAATGCATATGCGTATGCAAAACAATTGGATTGGGTGCAGGCCCTCGAATTCAAACTTCAAGGGCTCTACGTGCATACTAGAAGCATGTCAGAGGTGTAGTGTGCTCATACATTTTCTATCATCCCAAGGATTACGCAAATGCTTCCAAGACCCATTTTCATGGTCGAACAATTGCGGATCCGGATCTTGTACCCCCATCTCAAAGGGACAAAATCCTACCCTCCCTCACGTTTCTGGTTCCATTCAAGCCCTTCCTTTCATTCCATTTTTCACCACCTTCATTCATATCATCTGCCTGAATTTCACTTCGAACTTCCATACCGTCGTCCAAGATTACCAGGATTAGCACAGAGGAGAGATACACGAACAAAGCACCAGAAACGTATAAAGCATTCACTGGGTCATGTGGAGACCCCATCATCGTGAACTGCCCAGTACTCGGTCGTCCTCTCGCAACTCCTTCGCATTTCTCCAGAGCCTCCCAATAACTACGAGAATGACGAAGGGTCACGAACACGCCGCTGGCCACAAAGATAAAGGTCACGAACACGCCGCCGCTGGCCACAAAGGTCATAAAGGTCACGGTCACGCTGGCCATAAAGCCAAAGGTCATGCTGGCCACAAAGGCAAAGGTCACAAAGGCAAACACCCTGGTAATCATACCAAGGTGAATGTCATAGTGAATACTGTAGAGGGGGGAGAGGTGAATGAAGAGCAGGGGGTTAAAGGCAATGGTGGAGACGGAGGAGATGACGACGACGACGACGATGACGATGATGATGACGACTAGGAACCGGTGTATTGACTTTCGAATCACATTTCGCGGTGTAATTCCGTGTTCCGAGGTACGAAGGACTTGTGGAGGACTCGGTTCTGTCAAGTTGAACATTTTCTGTGGCTGTATTATAATTCTCCTTAGGTGCAACCTCTTCCTTTCAATCTAGTAATTCGAGTGCTCCTTTGCCTGTATTGACGCGTACCCTCATTTCCAGTTTCTTCTTGTCCACTCGCAGTTTCTTGCTAGATAGTTATCGGCACGGACGGATACCTTATATACCCATTTTGTTTGCCACATTCTTCCACTCATTTACTCGAAGAATCAAGTACACATAATCATTCTTATTGATCTCTATGGCCCAGTGTGTGATAGGTTCAATTGTAAGTTGTTTCACTGCCCAATTGTCATGCATGTCACGGTTTCACCGGAGAACTTCTCTATAGAGCGATGCTCGTCGTGGCAAGCATGCGAGGCCATAACCATCGTAGGTTCCAGGTGCCGGAAGTACCAGGACGTGAATCAAATCAAAGCTGTCACTCGTTCTTTCGCTCCAAACTCGATTGACAGTCATAGAACGTACCTACGTAACCGTTACGCAGTGCATTTTTTCTAATAATTTTCTCACCTTTTCGTCAACTGGGATCTAGTGCTAGCAGTCACTTCATCATGAGTCTAAGTTGATGCTGCATAAAAAGGTGTGTCGGTTTGTTTTTCAAAAGTCAAGAGCTCCATTTTGCCAGAGTAACACTCAGAAAAAAACCTTCGTAATCAGACGTAGGAATCATAAAACAGCGTAAGGTCAGCATTGGTGGGAGATGTAAAACGGGACAGAACCCCCCCCCCCCCCCCGATGTTCCTTTCAACCCGCTTTTAACATCCCCGGTTCGTTGCTTTCGCTGGTTAGCTGTTATTTCCTCGATTATTGGATGAAGGGGAGTTTGGATTTCAGTTATGCTGGTGAGGTGTAAGTACTTAAGTAGTAGTTGAGTTACAGTACACTGTACCCTGTTGGCTGCAGCCATTTTCATAATCAAGTCTTGGGGGAATCTGTGCTGAGCGGTGAACAAATTTTGAGAGGCGTCGGTTTGAGAACCCTCCTCCCTGACGAGAGATCGGGAACCGTTCCTGCCCTAGTGATAGTGAGCCCTATATCCTCCGTGCCAGCACTGAGCTATCTGACTGGGCACCATGCTCACGTCCTCGCTGACCGAAGCTCCTGTCTGCAGGTGTAGTACAACAATCCGTAATCATGATGAGAGCTTGGCGAGATCTTGGCGAGATCTGCACTGGGATAGGTTTTCTGTAACCCGTAACCCATCCCGCCATGTCTATTCTCTGTACTTTCATCCATCATCTACTACAATTTATCCATGTCTCGCCCAGCTCTACCCAGATTTTCTGAAATTTATCATGTATTGAGGGCGGGACAGCACAGTCACCGTTTTTAGTAGGTAGGACAACCGGGAAAAGGTTTTCCGGAGTTATAAAGGGGCTCTCATGCCCACGAGACTGGGGTGCCAATGATCTTTCCTGAGAAACTGCAAAACAATTACTAATCTCAGCCATATCATTGATTATTTCTTGTTGCTAAAACCTTTATGCATAGGGCAAACCAAGTTGACAGTGTGGAATTTAACTGCGCCACGTTGATGAACCCTTTGAGTCGGACGCCGGTGAGTGAGCTTCGTTGGTTTTGAGGACCCAAGTCTAACTAGAGGGATGAAAACAAAGAATACGATTTGGCATCAGAGAATGGTTGTAATAATCTGTAGTAATCTACAATATTATGTCCAGCCCTTCTTTGGCTTGCCCCTGTAGCTAGTAAACTACACCTATATAAGTGACAATTCCTAACTGAAGGGAGTGACCATGCAAACAAAAACCGGAATCTAATTGATCCTAACTGTAAGGAGTGATCATACTGCCAAAAAGAACCCTATCATGGCAAGATACATGATTCAAACCGATGTGAGCCGCCACAACGGAAGCATACCATGTTGGGGCAAGCATTGGAGGATAGAAGACTAAATAGAGAGGCGTTCTATTTGTGATTTTGACAAAGATTTGGCCATGACCCTTGGGATGTGCGTTGATTGTAGGGGACACCAACATTCGACATAGAAAGGGGTTCTCTAGAAAGTGATGTCACTAACATTGATGCCTTGTGATTGGCTCATGACATATTCATCTGGAGCTACAACCCAACCATTGTGGTTACCTTGGAGGCATTGGGCAAGGTGGTAGTATGCAAATGAGATAAATCAGGATTGCAAACATTTGAGGAGATTACTTCAGAATATGTTACTGGTGATGCATGTGAGTTGAGTTAGTAAACACAACTACTGTTGTGAAGCAAGCAAAGTCAGGATGCAGATGTTGAATATATCTGAGTGGACTTCTGTAAGATGACTCTAGGAGGAATAGAGAATTTATCAGATTGATAGATGTAGATCAGTTGGGAGGAGCAATAAAAGCATCACTATGATTTGTGAAGGACTTGGCATGATGAGAAAACTCAAAAGCAACAGTTTGATCTTGGGTTTGTGTGAATGTGAAGAATATTATTGTGTTGTTATCAGCTTTATGTGAAAAGATGATGTTGATGAATGGACTCCAAGGATGTCATATGTCTCTCTATAACCAAGTTACCAATATTGTTTCCGTTTCTCCACTCCTGTTTCCAATGTATCTGGTGCTCCAATTGGGGCCCTCCTATATTCACTCCTGTATGAGTACATTCAATATCTTTTTATATCAGTTGTTACTCTGATATTGTGGATTGTTACTGTGTTAGGACATTAGAATGACAGTTAGAGGACTTTTGTTCAGAAGTGACCTGGCTGTATTCCTACCGGAAATGGGACAGGTCCCCAGATACTCATGTACATTGTGACAACATTGATATGTCATTTGGTTGATTTTTCCAGGCTTCCAACTGCTGCCCCTTCAGATGATCATTATCTGAACCTTGCTGCATTTGATGTGCCATGGAGGGCTCACATATCATCGGTATCCAAGTGCACTTATTCTGATTGATCATATGTTGCATCTATCACAGATCATAAGCTTTGTATGCCACGACAGGCCTGATTTCATAACCTGACTGAAATTTCCATAGCTTCTATGACATAAATACTGAATGGAAGATGTTTTTCTTTGTTGAGATCATGAGGGCTGCTCCAGGTTTATAAGCTGCCCAATGATGTGCTGAGCATTACTCAAGCTCTCTCCATTCCACTAAACTTCCATCTCATTACAAGCCCTCTTTCTCTCGAGAAATGTCCTCTACCAGTGACCTTGAAGAAGCCTTGGCACCTTTCCTGGGTGCTGCAAGCATAATCAGTGGTCCACTTTCTACACTCTCTGTCTGTAATCTTTTGTTATCTGAATATCAGAGACTGAATAAATCTTCCACAGGTAATGTTCTTTGTATATGGTATGTATAATTATTTTTGTTTTTGCAACAGTCATATTCATAGCTACTTCAACTACAGGTGCGTTGTATTTGGATTGTCAATCCATGTACTCTTTCACTGTGATAGTTCTGCTCACAGGTTATACAAGAGATGCACCATAACTCTCTTTATACTGGCAACTATTTACACTGTTGTGTTTACTTGGGGAATTTGCCGGCAAATTCTTATTGCCTTCAATGCTGCAACAACAAAGAATTATACTTTTTTTCTCCAGTATGCTTGTGGAGACAATGAAAAGCAGCTTTGATGTATGTAAAGGCCATCCCTATTGCTTGCCTTTGCTCACAGCTACCTTTACATCCCAGTGGAGTCCAGAGTATCACTGCTACTCTAATGAAGTAATATAATGCTTATAATCAGAACTTCTGTCACTGACTCTTGATATAGCTCAATAGCTGACACAATGCTTGTAAGTTACTTATTCAGTATCAGAACAGTGACATTGAATAAGTTTCCAGATTCATTGCTGTCCATTATCTTCATTTCCAATAAATTTATTCTGTATTCACTGATTTCTGAAGTATTTATCTTAAATGGTTTGTTCAATACTTTATTCTTGGCCTTAGTCTAGCATGTTGACCTGCCAAGCAGGTATTGACTTTGGATGTGGTGTTGTTCTCACAATCTCATATGGAACCTCTTCAAGACATGGCAATGAATATCTTCCAGAGAAGTCAATGTCAATTGATAGAGGAGTAGGAATCTGTATTGTTATTTTATAGCTTGTATTGATTTTTCTGACTGGTGAGCTAATTATTTTCCATATTAAACTGAATCTGACTTATTTGTCTAATGAAAGAGGCTGGATCTGGTGGTTTACATTGGAGGCAAAAAAGCCAGAATCAGGCTCAAGACACTCAAGATTTATTGATATTGCAGCTATTATGTGTGTATACATGCTTGACATGTCCACAAGGTTTTATACTAACTAGGAAAGGTACTGAATCAGATTGTTATATGCAGGTTCTCTGTTGACTGCAGTATTACTGGATGATGTAGTATGGAAATCTATTCCTCAGAGTGCACACTTTGAGCTTGAAGTTATTTCAAGCCTCATGCCTGTCAGTATTCTTTTAACACTGTTTATTATATGTACATGATTTATCTTCTTTTTCAGGGACTTGTTCCTACCATGGTTATTGCTCGTGTAGCATATGGTAAATCTGTGGACAAAGTTCAGCGGGAATCATCGACATTTCGGATTGCTGACATCCAGGCTAGTCAACAGAGGTCTATTGCCACAAGGCAAGCCACTGTTAATCTATTCACACAAACTCAGAATTTGAGCAATGAACAAGACCTCCAAGTTGATTGCATTGCAAAGGTCTAGATTATAAGCTGTAGCTAAGGTGGATAGATACTTTCAATTTATGGGTTTCATTTTTCAACTACTCAAGTCTCTTAATGTTAGGCTTGTTGCTTCTGTTGGATATTGATAAATTTGTATGTTTCTATCCTTCTGTTTCCTTCCTTCATACAATACCTTGAACTATTGCCATCTTTTTACTGCAACATATACCCAGAAACCTAACTCTTTTTGGGACATTTGCACAACACTGTGCAAAATGCTTATTATCTTTACTTATTGTGCCACTTACCTATGTCTCTTCAAAGCATGTAGACATATTTATCTTTACTATCTCTCTCTTGTATATGAATTATAGCTAGTTTACTGCAATGAACTTCAGCCTATCCCCCCTCCCCTCTACAATCCCACCCAAATAGCATGGACGTTGGGGAGCACATCTGCCCCTAGCATTTGAGCGATATGTGAGACGGACATATTTGTATTATGTGACCTTTACTGTAAAGCATTTTCAGAGTCAGTATTGCAAAAAACAGGCTCCATGTATGTCTCCTGCCCTGGAAAAGGGCCCAAAATGATGGTTTAACCTCCCTGGGGGCTATAAATGCAAGAAACAACAGGGGAGGAGTGCACAACAGATAGTTCAGTTTACTTATGTTCCAAGCACGGTTCCAAGGTGTGTAGTTTATGTCTAAATGCTGTAGACAGCCTGCTGGAGCACAGATCCCACACTCATAGCTAATGGGCAGCAGTGAGTGAAGCGACTGATTGTTTTTGTGCTGGGGTGCAGTGCATATTTTGGATGGATTTCAACCTAATTTATTGAGGAAAAATCGAAGTAGTATGGGTGGACATCAAATCTAAAGAATAAGGAAAGGGTGTCTTTAGGGCAGGCTCCCCGCCGCGTGGCTTCGCCACGCGAGCGCTAAGCTCGTAGTACAAATGGGATGTAGAGTCCAATCTTTTCCTTCAACTGCACAATAACCGGGATTTTATGGTCCTCTTCTTTTAGTTTCGGATCTACCGTTACTTTCACTGAAGAAATCGGTAAAAAAGATTATTTGCCGTTCGTCAGTGGCGACTTCCTGTACTCTCCAGGTGGCGACATTGTAGTCCTGCGTTCCTGTCACCATCTGAGCTGTCGGCTTCTAGAAATGAAGCGCGAAATGCTCAAATTCATCCGAGATGCTGCGGCCCTGTGGTGGCTCACATGGGTGTTGATTGCGTATCTAGCCACGGATGGGATCCTTTTTGGCAGTATGATCACCCCGTACAGTTAAGATTAATTAGATTTACCTACATTCAAGGTTTGGTTTGCATGTCACTCTTTTCAGCTAGGTTAGTCACTAATATACAGGTATCCCCCATCTCTCATTGTCTTCACTTCTGTTGAAATTCGGGTTAGGTGCAGCTCACCGTTGTGAAGTCCTCTAACCGGGATTCATAGTTCGGCATGACTCGGAGTACTGACTCCTCTGCCATTTTTGCTTATTAATGGACTTCATTTGATTACTCAGATATTACTCATCTATGTAGATACTAGTAGAACTTTCTAGATACTTTAGTAGGTATTTAAGCAGAATAAAAATACCTGCTAGAGCATCGGTTTGCTCTAGCTCAGACAACCTAACAGTTCAGACAGTAGAACAAACCGCTCTCATTTTCTGTGCTCACACCTCAAATTCTTACAACTTCGGATCATATCTCTGTTTTCATCCCTCCATTCAGACTTGAGCCCTCAAAGCCAACGCAGTTCACTCACCGACGTCTGACTCGAAGGGTCATCAACCCGGAACAGTTAATTTCCACAGCCCTCCGAAATTTCTTTGGGTGGCTCACAAGCCACCGGCCGTCTTTCTGAATTCTTCATTATGAAAAAAGAGCACTGAATTGATTAAAACGGGTCAGTAATACCTCCCATCCAACCCATATCTATGTAGATTGACGGTGTCAGGTCCCCCCGATTGATCCACCACAATCTGAACTTCCTCAATACTCCACCCTTGTGAACCTAGATTGAGTGTTCCAAGCGAGATAGGTCTTACCTGTGTTTTGTCGGCGTGATGCATGTAAGCTAGGCAAGGATGGACAAGCAAACGTTTCCGACATACTCCCATCTTGAACAACGTAATTTGAGCCCCTTGAGCCACCCAGGTGGATGTATGGTGAGCTGCATTATTTTGGGAGTTCCGTAACTGGTATCCATGTATCAGGCAATAGAGAATTGCCGAGTCTCCCTTCTGAATACTCACTACCAACGATAACCATCTCCCCTTGGCTGATATTTGCTTCCCATACGGATGTTCGCTCTGGAGAAGAGCTGGTGGTTCGTGAGCGGATCAATCATCGAAGTTGCCTTTTGCCCGGTTACGCGTAAAAGGTCTCGATGTATACTTCACGACTAGCCATGAGACAGCGTGAGGCCAGCATTGCTGGGAGATGTAGAACGGATGAACCCACCGACTCGCTTGTTGCCCTCGCTGGTCAGTTTTCGTTTCATCTATTACTGATGACTTCAAACGTTTAGGTCGAATTGTGCTGGCGAAGTGTAAATAGTGCGTCGAGCAAATAACTTGAGAGATTTTGACTGTCCCGGGATGTCATTGTGGTTAAGGTCAAGGTCAGGGTCAAGGTCAAAGATGCGTGGGATTTCTGAACTTTCTTTCTTCCGCGGTTAAATCTCTGAGGCACTGGATCATTCAACGGTGGTTTCATACCAACGGTCACGGTCCACCACTCGACGCAAAACCGAAATTCAAATTTCAGGTAACCGGCCTCCAGAGAAATTCCACCTAGTTGGACTTGTTCCAGATGCTCAACTCACTGGCGGCACGTCTTTTAGGGTTTCTCAAATGGGCTGACGACGAAGCAATATTCCGAGCTGGCCGACTCTCATACAGAATTCAGAGAGCTACAGAACACACCTTTGTCTGGGCTTGATTCGAGATAATCCCCTTCGGCGGTATACTAGTTTATACTACATTGGCTCCAGCCTGAGGGAAGACTTTTACTATGGTCCGGGACTACTAGATGCCAAAGGAACGGAAGTTGTATTCGACTCTTAGGTTAACATATATCGTTGGACCCAGTCAGATTACCTCATTCCTGCCAAAGTGACAACGAACGCTTTACCCTCCGTTCCAGCAATAGGCAACTTGACTGAGCACGATGCTATCGTCTTTGCTAACTGAAGCTCCTCCCTGCAAGCGTAGTATCATAATCAGTGTCATGGTGAGGGACTCGAAGTTACGGTGAGGTCTTCTACCCTTCTACAAGGTTTCTCTGAAGCCTTTTTTAAACTAAAAACGCATTGAAATGAATCAAACTGAACTCGATGCTGAGGAGAGCCTTGCTTCATGGTGCTGCACTGCAGCCATCGAAAAAAAAACAAAATCTTTTTCATCAGCTAAGTACCCTAGGACTTGTTGTTTCGAAGGTTTCTGTAACCCTAACCTAATAATTGTCGCAAATTTACCCTGGGCTTTACAAGTGCGGCAGCTTATAACCGGCCTTTTGACAACCTTTTAAGAAGCGATTTTTTCATTTCTAAGGGAGGTTTTAAGGAGGTTTTTAACTTAATTTGCCACAAAATAGCCAATTATAACCAGTTAAAATGATTTTTGGCAAATTTGCGACAATTTTTCATTTTTATCCCGCCGCACCTATCGCATGTACTAGAGCATATTTGCAACCGCCAAAACGACGATTTTCGGACTTCTCCGTAACTTCGCAACAAAGGGAGAAAACGTGATATCTTGGTGGGACGTAAAAGTCCGAAAGTTGACTCAGGACTGAGAAAAAACGCGTTGCAAATATGGTCTACTTACTACATCCATCATCCCGGCATCAGACCCTACAGTTTGCCCATATGTCTCGCCGAGGCCCGGATTTTCTGGAATTTATCATGTGGACCACGTCGGTTGTTGGATTGATGTGGACGCGATAGCCAAGAATGTCAGAAATTACCATTTTTAGGTAGGACAATCGGGTAAAAATTTCCGCGATATAAAAGGGGCCCTCGTGCCTATGAGCCACTCTACCAGTTACATCCAACACGCGGCTTTTGGTGCTGGTTCTAAGAGCTTTGGTGCGTTTCTCAAGTTTTTCATCTCGATTATATCACTGACGAGTTTCAACAAAGATTACCGGCACCCGCCATGTTCCCCAGCCCGGTCAATCCCCTTTTTACAACTAACGATGCTCCTAATTTCTCTCAAACCGGATCGTTTCGACAAGAGATGCTTGAGATCTCGTCCTCTGTTCTCCCCTCTCTCAACAACAAAATCGCGCGACTGGAGGTGAGGTTGTTGGAAACAAAGCAGTTGAAAGAGGCGTTGGAGGGGAGGTTAAAGATTTTGAAGGGAGTTTGTCATCCTATTCGTCGCCTCCCGGTTGAAGTGTTGGCGCATATTTTTTGGTTTTGCGTTGAGGAAGATGTTCAAAACGGGGAGATCATGTTGAACGCCGCCCAGTCGAACGAGTTTCCGCCGCCATCACTCGATACCAGCAAGGCTCCTTGGGTGCTAGGTCAGGTCTGTCGTAAATGGCAGGAGGTGGCTTCAACGACCCCAAACCTGTGGAACGTCGTGGAATACAACTGGGGAGACATCAACTTACTAAGTGGTCGAGGTTGTCCATCTGCCATCGATCTCTTATCCTTGCGACTACTACGAGCCCGAAACATGCCGCTATCTGTCTCATTAAACGGCGCGTGCGATTACAATACGATCCCTTCCTTCTTAATTTCGAAATCTACACGATGGGAGAGTCTCACCGTTCGCCTACTTCGATCCCATTTCGACTTTTTAGCTCCTTGTAAAGGCATGCTTCATGCTCTATCGACACTTCACCTCCACTTTAAATCATTTCCGCCTGCTTTGTTACCCGATAACCATTTCCTGCACGGTGTTTTTCAAAACACGCCAAATCTCTGCCATCTGACGTTATCTGGAAATCCCGAGTTTATACCATTCCTCTCAACGCAACTTCCATGGAAACAGATCACTCATTTTACGACAAAAGGCCTCTCAGGCGTTTCGCTCTCCCGTCGTGCTAAAACCTTTTACTTCCAGATCTTGCCACTGCTCGAGAACGTACGAGTGTGCAGATTGGAACCAATGGGGACACATGCAGTCACGGAGGATACGTTGATTCTTCATCGCCTTCATAGCCTTGTATTTACGGGACGGAACACCGAGGGTATGGCTACCTTGTCAAAGTACCTACTCCTTCCAGCTTTACGAAACCTACGTTTAGAGGATATTGGGTCTCAGGGGGTTATCGATACCGTCATTCGACATTCCGGTGGGCTTGAAGTGCTCGTATTTGACGGGGTTGATATCTCGGTTAAAGAGTTGGTTCAGATACTCGGGTTACCTTGCTTGCTCAACTTGCATACATTGAAGATTCTCCAGCCTCGCGTTATGAGCCATAACCAGATGATAACGTTTGGTGGGAACGGTTTGGGCCTTTTGGTTGCATCTGAGGAGTTGCTTTATGCGCTTTCGACGATGAAAAATCCGGCTGGTGTTGTTTACCTTCCGAATTTACGACATATTGTTCTTCGTTCTAACCGGGGAGAATGGTGTTGGCCGGATGCTCAGGCGGCTTTGGTGGATACTGTTCAGTCGAGGATGAATGGGATGTATAAGCCTTTGGGGAGTTTTGCTAGGTTGGAGAGTTTGACGATTGAGGGGTTTGATATTGATGCAACCATACCAAAGGCGATGTTGGATGTTTTGAGGAAGAGGGGGTTGCGTTTTTGCTGTTAACGGGATGCACAATGTTGCGTAGTTGTTGGGCGTGTATTTATAATGGGGGCTGTTTGCCTTTTTCTTTCCAGAATTGATAATTGACTGCCACTACCCTTGTTCTGCCGTTTTTTTGTTTTTTTTTTACATGAACTAGGTACTCGTCTTTCTTTCTCGATATCGAGATAAAGCAAGATTCACCCTTCCGACTGGACGAACCGTGATCAGTCGGAAATCCATCTGTCCATCGTTTCCTTTCTCGTTCACTAGCAGCTTCCCATGTCGATTGAGGGACAACACATACCATTGGAGAAAGCGTGAGATAGACGATCCAATAAATCCAAAATCACCGCGTGTAAGGCGGGGGAGGGTTTGATACGACGTCGCTGTAAATCACCGACTCCTGGCGAGTACTCCGCTGACTGCCCTCGTGTTCGCCACCTTCTCTGCCACTGACAACGGGCTGATGATCATAATCAGTCGTTGGGTATGTCCCTGTTCCTTCTCTTCTAGACCGGACCTTCTCTGCTGGATAACTCTCAGGATTTTACGAAGGTAGTCTGGAAGATTCCGGGGGAGTTTCGACGGCCACTGAAGATCTCCGGCTCGAATGTGATCGACGTCGACGGAAATATACTAATGCACATATCGAGATGGAGAGAAAGCTGATGACCCCAGCGACGCTCCCAACAAGAACCGTAATGTTGTTCTTGCTTTTACTATCGCCTCTGATGATATCAGGAAAGTCAGGAGGACGGATAAAAACTGACTCGGGGGAAACTTACCCCGCAATCATGCCAGCGATAGTACTTGTTTGCGTGACCAAACTGGACTTGGTCACTGTCGTAGACCCCATTATAACTTGTTGGGATTTGGAGGCGGTTGATGAAGAGGAGGAGGAACCTGATTTCGACGACTGGTCGTAAAAAATGTTTGTTGATGTACCTTGGCCTCCACTGCCTCCCCCACTGGTTGTATTCGGAGTACCTTCGGTTGACTCTGTAGGCGCCACTGGCTCAGATTCGCCTGCCATTTCTCTTCTTCGGTATCCTGACCACCACCCGGGATCCTATCTGCACTGGTAGGATTCCCCAAAAGCCGACTAACTGTGAATGATAAAATATCAGAAGTCTATTCGGGGATTACCAAGTAAACATCTTACAGAGGACATCCATTGCGCTGTCGATTCTTCCTTCGGCTCCGTCCTGGCGCTTTGAATAGTGTTAAAAGGAAGCGCCGAGGTGATTGTCTCCACAAGTTGTAGTTTGAAACGAAGGGTAGTGACCGCCCTCACCCGGTACGGCCATTGTTCCTAAGTCTTGGAAAATGCGTAAATATAACGAGCACCTCCCACAGCTGGTGAATGGTTTAAGATTTATAGCCTCGAAACAGGCTCAGAAATTCCTGCGGACAGTAATAAAGTGTTCGGAATATCTCCTTGAATCGGGTAGAGGTGGATATGAACGATTGCCGGAATAATCTCCTGCCATCCCCGTGTTGCACATTACTGATATTGAGTTTCCCTCAATCATTTATGAGCCAAGGTCATTGAAATAGTAGGCTTTTCATGCTCACAGTAAACCAAAGAGCTGAGCTTGTAGTGACGACTGTCCCTTGATTCAGATCCAAATGCCATGCAAACCGAGTGATAGTGCGCCTCGCGACCAGGCTTATAATTAGGTTTTTCATCAGTGGATTGATTGATTTGCCATCCAGCCACAGGTACCAGTTCTCAGCTAGTTCGCACTTTCTTAGCCCTCCCATCGATCACTGCCTGATATTTGCGCTGAATCACTTATTAAGAGGACAGATGGGAACCAAGAAACCCACAAGATATCATTCCCCGTCCGAGGAGAAGGGGGGCGGGGTATCAAAGGGATTTCCCGTCGCTCATCAACCGGCTGTTTGTTGTTCCCAACACTCTCTCCACCATTCTTGTCCATCGCTAGGCACCCCGGTGGCCTGATGATCAAAATCAGCAGATGGATATGTTTTCTCTCCGTTTCACATTGAAGATTATCTGCTGGAACAGTTCAGGCACTCTCAGGTTGCTCAGGTCCTCCGAAAAGAATGATACCAACACCCCCAGAAGATTGCCTGCAGGCTGCTCCGATAGCGACGTCGACGGAAAAACATTAACGCACAGATCATAGCGGGGAGAACAACAACGGTGATAACGCTCCCAATGGATGATGGAAGTGTCGTCATTATTTTTTTTCTGTTCGCATCCAGAAATCAGAAAGATGAACAGAGGCCCAGGAAAAAATATGTACCTCGCAATCATGATACTCGTTTGCGTAACGAACATGAACGTCAATCCAGTGACTGTGGTAGATGGCACGACCATCAGTTGACGTCCTTCCGGCGGAAAAGTGTGATGTTTCAGTAAAAGCACTACTAGTCGTAATACTAGTGGTACCACTGTCTTACATCTATGGGACCCTTACCCCCGCCGGTGCCTGTCGAACTAGTGATTTCACTGGAGTCTGTAAACAGGACTGGTATGGACTTCCCTGTCTGTGTTTGGGATGTAGGTCCGCCCCCAGAGTTCACCTGGCTTGTCGGAGGGATATGCGTTACAGGTTCTTCTAGTATGGCAGTGAAGTCTTCCCGGCCGGAAATTTCTGTTCGTGAACGAATATCAGAGCTCTGTCCAGACTGGTCGATTAATGTCTTACAGGTGTCCGATATGCAGGATACTGAAGCTTGGAGCTTTGAAGTGCCACTTGCGCGTCTCGTATGCTGTCAAAGATGAGTCGGGTGATGTTGTTTATTCCATTAGAATTAGAACAGCACGAAACGAGGGTAGTAAACATCCTGATCCGGTACAACTATTCTCTCGAAGCCTGAAACGTGGGGAGAAAGAACGGGAGTTTATCACAGGTGGAAGAATTGCGCTCAAAATTAATAAACTTCTTCCTCCTTCACAGCCTTGGACTCGATAAGCGCTATCGATACTTGAAACGTCAATTTCACATCAGAAATCCACGTTGCATTGACTACCGCCTCAACAACACGATCCCGGAGACCGTTGTGCTACATATGTTCTTGAAACCCTGATACAGAAGCTTTACAGCATCCGGTCCAGTCTTGAAAGCCAAAGACAGTGGAAGACACACACATAGGGACTAGCATGTCTGCAAGCCCAAAAGCTCTAGGCCCACCGGGCTATTCTTTCCTGTTCTTCTCAGCTTTCATAACTTTAGTTTCGTTGCTTTCTGCGTGTAATGGGCCATTTGGATCTCGAAAACTCCGGGAGACTGAGGTTGGGAGATAGTCAGGACGGGAAGTGTGGGTGTGGTAGGTCGAGATCACCTTGGGCCGAATACCGATCTTCTCAAGCGGTAGGAGACCGGTGGTGAGAACATCAAAAAAAAGGTGACCAGCTGTGAATCTCTGGATCATCCCTTGGGAGTTAATACTAGCAAAACTCACCGTTCTCCCGTCTTCCCCAACTGAAGCCTACTTCCAATCCGACTAGCCAAAAATAGCTCGAAGTGATGAACACGAAGCTGTGGTTTATTTTTCATCAGACTTTCCCCAAACTTGCCGTCGTAAGGTTCTGGAAGACAAAGTCAAACCTGCCATACGGAAAGTTGTTGGAATATCGGACGACCCATCCTGCTACACATCGGCCACATCGGTGATAACAATTAGTTTCTTTTTTTCGAGGCGGAAACCAAACAAGGTTTTGCATTCATTATCTCTCTTTGAAAGAATAATATATCGAGTCTGTTTCTGCATGTGATCATGGATTGTGCCTAGCCGTGTAGTCATCGTGGGAGACGATGGAAGTGCGTGTATGCAATGGCCAACGCTTATAAATTTTCCTAGGCCTGTCACTGGCTATCACTGACGAACTGGAAAGTTGAGTAGTGATAATATACTCAGCGTTGCTCGTCATATACCGATCTGTTACAGGTCTAAAATTTTCCAACTCCGCCTTCCATGTTCACGTCAACGGTCCACTCACTTCTAGTATCATCTGATTTCTTATCGTAATGATTTTCTACCCCTGTAATATCAACTCCCTTTTCTATTATTTGGTTCTGGAAGTTGTGGTAGATCTAGTACGAGACAAAAAAAATTGCCAGTACGCCTCGTAACTTGTAAGATTCGTACTCAGCTGACCTCAGCTAGTCTACGAGAGGATCACCCGTTACGCACTATTTGACCACGAAATCCAACATCGCCAGTGAGTACAACGTCCTTGACCTTCCTACGAGATTCCGCTCCCTGTTTTTGAATTGTGCATAGATGAAGACGTCGAAGAGATCATGGAGAAGCCTGATCCTCTGACCAGCAGCTGGGACCGCCGCTCACGGTACCGACGGTCGACACTACGAGGGCGCCCTGGGCATTATGTCATGTCTGTCAAGGAACAAACTGTCAATGCCTCGACTTGTGGAACACAGAAGAGATGCAGATGAACTGCCGCCGTCACTTATCCCTTGCTACACACATCTGCTGAGGTTGAGGCTTGAACGAGCTCAACATCCATCACCGTCTTGATAAATTTGACGTCGTATCGCCCCGGCCAACTCCGGTTTTGGGTCTATCTCAAAGGCACAAGTCTTACTAATCGGACTTTCCTTGGATACGGCCTTCTCGACGTCACTGGTAGGAAAGACTGAATGAATTTGACCAGTTTTCATTCTCCATTTCAAATCACCTTGGTACTTCTCCGATACCCACGACAACCCGCTCTCTGGACCTTTCTTGAAAACTCCGAGCCTAAACCGGCTCAGGTTGTCCGGCAATTCTGTCTATATCATGTTAACTCTCATTTAATCACGTCATCTCAGGTCATCTTGATCCATAGGTTAGAGGTCAATATGTTGGTGCTGCTGAAATCTTTCCCGTGATGACCAAGTTGATACGAGGAACTGTTGAGACCGGGTCTGAGACCTTTCATAGCTTCAGAACGAGTTGGAATGTCTGAGTAGATATAAGATAGATTCAGATCAAGGTTACCGATCGGCGTCTGGGCTATGAGGATATCTAAGTTCCGGATTATGTATTGCTATCTCAGCGGTAGTGCTCAGTTTACCAGGGCTCAGGCTCACCAGAACCTCAAGCAGAGCTCTTGAGCCGTATGCCTTCATTGTATACAAGAAAGCTGTGTGAGTTGTTGGTAAAAATAGTATTGTATCGACTTAAGACATGGGCCTGAGCCATTTGTCGTCAGTTTATTATGTCCTCAAGATCCTGAATGGCCATCAATGATCATCCTACATGACAGGACAATCTTTAAATACTGTAGGTAACACATGTCAGCTCAGACACATGAGTTGATTGAGAATTGTTGAGAATGAAAGTCAGTGCCTCTCAGAGCCTTCCCAAGAAGCCAGGGCTTAAGGGGCTGCAGGCCCTTTGCCGTCACTGAAGGCTTGGATTGGCTGTGAGTTTTGAGCTCAGCTTGTCTATGTGACTGAAAGTATTGTATTGCTGTTATCGGCTTGGTGTGTAGTATTCACATGTCAACATATCCAAAAGCGCTATAACATCTTCTTGTTGATCATTTGCCATATAAGGTAGCATTTAGAACACATCACAAGCTTTCTACGGCTCTACAGCGGGTGTGACCTGACATTCAGTGCTTTCAGGTATATCAATAATGAATGAATGATGTTTTTGAATGCTGACTTGAAAGCTCCCTTGAGTTATAAACAGCCTAACTATGTGGTAGAACAGTACTTGAGTTCTCTCTATCTGCTGGCCCTGCCCACACTACAAGCACGTTATTATCCTTGGAAAATGTCCTCTCCAAGTGACCTTGAAGAAGCTTTAGCACCTTTTCTGAGTGCTGCCAGCATAATAACTGGCCCAGTTTCCACACTCTTGGTCTGTATCTTTTATCTTATGAATAACAAGAATACAGCATACTGAATGAGAGCTTTCATAGGCAATGTTTTTCATATATGGTATGTATATTCACTTTTATTTCTTCATAACTATATACTTCAATTACAGGGATCTATTGTGTTGTATTTGGATTATCAATCCATGTACTTTTTCGCAATAACAACTCTGCCCACAAGCTATACAAGGGATGCACTATAGCTCTCTTTATGCTGGCAACTATCTACACTGCTGCTTACACTTGGGGAATTTGCCGACAAAACCTTCTTGCATTTAATGCTGCAACATCAAAGAATTATACTTCATTCCTGCATTTTGCTAGTGGAGATGACAAAAAAACTGCTGCAAAGTATGTAAAGTCTATTTGCATCATAGCTTGCATTTGCTCACAGCTAACTCTCCACCCTAGCGCAATCCAGGGCCTCATTTCTACCCTTATGAAGTAACTATGATGCTTATGATCAGACCTTCTTCATTTGACTCTTGATTTTTGTAGCTCAATAGCTGACACAATGCTTGTAAGTCAATTGGTCAGTCTGAGGACAGCATTATTGAGAGAGTCTCCAGATTCATCGTTGTTACATCATCTTCAATTCCAACAAATTTGTTCTGTATCCACTGACTTCTGTAGCATTTATATTAAATGGTTTGTTTTATACATCATTCTGGGTCTTGCTTTACTGCAATTTTATATACAGTTATAGATTTCGGATGCGGTATTGGTGTAACAATTGGATATGGAAGCTCTTCAAGACATGACAATCAATACATTATAGAGAAGTCAATAACAATTGATAGAGGAGTAGCAATATGCATTGTTGTTTTTCAGATTGTATTGACATTGCTAACTGGTGAGGTCTGCTTGTTTAAACTAAACATGTCTAATTTTCTTCTGATAAAGGAGGACGCATTTGGTGGTTTACTTCTGAGGCAAAAAAGTTAGGAGGACCAAAACACTCAAGATTTAATGACATTATGACTATTATGTGTGTACATATGCCTAAGCTGTCCACAGGGCTTCAAACTAACTAGGAACTACCTGAATTAAGCATTGAATCCGCTTTTCTCTATGCAGGTTGCCTGCTTACTGCAGTATTACTGGAGGATGTAGTATGGGAATCTATTCCTGGAAGTGCACACTTTGATGTCACAGTTATTGCGGGTCTAATCTCCATAAGTACCCTTCTAAAACTGTTGTATTTATATTATAAATTATCCACTTCTCAGGGACTTGCACCCACCATGGTTATTGCCCGAGTAGCATTTGGCAAATCTGTGGAGACTGTTCAACAGGAATTGTCAACGTTCCGTATTGCTGATATTCAGGATAGTCAACAGAGGTCTATCGCCACAAGGCAGGGCATCGTTCACCTATACACACAATCTCAACACAATATGAATAACATGCAGGGAGATGAGGACCCACAAGTTATTTGCATGACAAGTGCAGATGGAAAGGTCTAGATTATAGGTTATATAGCTCAGGTGGATAGATACCTTCAAGGTTCAACTATTCACTTCTTGTCTTCTTCCCATATAATAACCTGGATACTGAGTTATTTATTATCCTGATCTCGACTAGGTAGCCTGGGCTTATATTGTGTTTTTCTTGTAGAAAAGTAATGAGGCAAAGGGGGAGTGAAACCTACAAGACTCCTCCAGTCTCCCAAGTTGATTTCTCCTCTCCATGTGCCTGATCCTAGATCACACAGTTCAGCCACTTCAAATCCCAATGTACCACATGTACTGGTCATCTGTACCAGACATCATTGGCGGGAATAAGTTATAAGCTGCAAATTTGGCAGGTCTACTGCCATACAATGTACAAGCCGGGATCACTAGCACCCTGTTACATTTTAGAAAAGTGGAAGATGAATCCCGTTTAACAGGATTATTTAGTGATTTCAAACTGAGTACAACACCATTCATACATGACCCTTCACACTCCAATGTCCATGTTCCCATTACTCAGGCTTCCTATGTATCTAATTGAGATTAATTTTCTACAGTTGGGTCTTCTCTCCCTTTCACTCTAAAAACTGTGATACATTAGGAAACAACAAAGTCTGTATGGGCTACTCCCAGGCTGTGATATTGTACTCAACAGCAGCTGACTCCAACAATTGCAGTTCATAGGATTAATCTATAAGACAAAAAGCACTAGAATTTCTGTGTAATCTTGTTCAATCTTACAAGTTACTGTGCCATTTCAATCAATTCCAATGAGGGTGACCTGTGACACCCTCGTTTGAATTTTGGTATTCAATTGAGGCCCATACCCGTGTAAAATAGCCAGAAAATTCGGACGGAGGTATGGATCACTGGCCACCCAGGGCCGGCACTCCACCATTGTACTCAATGCCTACAGTGCTGTTTTGATGAAACCCGGCCCTGTTACCGATAATAAATGCTAAGATTTGTGTTTGGCAGAGCAGGAAAAAAATGGACAACAAAGGTTTTTGTCACACATCTGGGCAATTTGAACAGAGGGTCTGTGCACCATTGAAAAGTTTTCGAACCAAAAGAGCCTTGTGACCCGTGACAGTTCAAATTGATTGAAATGACACAGTATTTTTAATCCAGGCCTTCTCCTGCTCCCATGAGAAAAATGGGCCAAAGCCATGCTAAAAAGGTTGGATCAATCTGAGATAATCTGATGAAATACCTTCAAAAGGAATGGTTGTTCAACAGGCTGTCTTAATGCTCCGGGAGGTTCTTTTTAACTGTCTTGCAATGACCTCTTCTCAATCCCCTCAAGAGCTCCTCCAAAGGTTATTCCCTTATCTACCACAGATGAGACTGCAAGCTTTCGCTGATTTCCATGAAAAAGGAGAGTCCCCTCCACTAGGGGTTAAGGGCCATTTTGACGGATTATTGTCAGAATAACGAGACATGCAAAGTAGTAGCCTGTAGATACTCTGTTTATCAGATTACTTCAAGTTGGATTATTCTAATCTGTGCTAGGATCTGTATACCACACCATGTCATTAGGAATAGGATAGAATAAAGTTAGATTAGATGGAATTATGGGGGATTATTGTAGGATTACATCCATCTAGTTGGGCTCATGATACACTGAAAAGAAATCAAATTAGTCCAGATTAAGATAGGATTAGTTAAATATGTCATCTACTTGGTGTTTGTAGCATCAGGGTGTGATAGGATTATTTACAACTACTAGGATTAAATAAGACTACAAAAATTTCTTATCTTATGGATTAATCCTGCCAACTGATATTCCTGCTGACTAGAATTCCTTGGCTAATGAGAGGATAATTAGTTTCATGTTACTTGACAGCAGGTTTCACTATGGCTAGTGAGCCCAATACTCATGACTTTCCTACCAATACCTGGTCATCATATTTGGGCTCTGTGTGAAAGCGTTGTTCGAGGTGAAGATATCAGGGTAAACTCTGATCCTCATGTATCTCCTGTATCTTCTCAAAACTGGCAAATGTTCTGACTGAAATTACTGCAATGTGAGACAATCGTACTATCCAGGGTTCATTGAATGCCTTTTTGACCTAATGCATTAGACAGACGAACTTTTGAATTCATCTCTATTTCCAATCAAGTTGCCTGCATTTCAGTGCCGCAAACTCCCGGATAATGAGGTTTCAATATCCAAGGCTCCAAGCCCACACTGACTCTTATCTAGCAATCTGTTTTCCAAGGAGGGTACCACTAGTTGAAGTCTGATTTCAACTGGCCTGATATAGCAAAAGCTACTTTGGAGTGGGTAAAGGTATACTCAATTCTCTGTGCATATGATGGTTCTCACCAAAAAATGCTTGTTACTGTAGTCATCTCCTGCAGAATAGAATTCAGAATTTTTTCCCGCTGTTCTCAATGCAGAGACAATCCATCTAACCCGGCTTGTTCATACACTTACACTTTCAACAGAGTGTCACAATTTTCACATATACATATAGGAGACAAATGATAACTTTAGACCACTTCTTTGCTTCGTGGCTCTGTCATTTTGGCCAAAAAGCATGTTGTATTGGAGCTTTGGTAGCATTGGTGATCACGAATAGATAAGAAATACATGTGTAAAACATATGTACAGACGGTAATTAACTATGAATGTATTACTACATGAATATACCGACTGGATTGTTTATACTATACATGCTACTACCACATGTTAAATATATATGTACCATATCTCTAGCTAATAGCATAAATGAATACATGTGCATAATGGTTGTTAACCATATGTCTACAATGTGTATGTGTGATATACAAGTAGAGGATTGTATTCAATGTTGATATAGGGCATTCAAATAGTGCCTGCGCCTATACATTTCAACAGTAGCGACCTATCTTAAAAATGAAATCAAATGCAAATGAGGTGCGGTTCGAGGGGCGCGAAGTATAGCTTCACAACCTGTGACAAATGATGCTTAGTCATTAGCTATTACAGTAGGTGTCTGACTTGGAGACTACATAGGATAACCTCGGTTAAGTTGTGCTTTGCCCTAGTAATCGCGTTCACATGCCACGTCAATGTATCAAAGCAGTAGATGCAAATGTCAAAGCAGGATTCAGTACTCGGCGCTCAGCAGCGATCGATCGCGATTCTCACTGGGACACACATTCCCATGACCCCGTGTACACACGTTAGTTCAGAAGATCCGGTGCGTGTTCAACCTCACGAATCTGTTAGTATAGGACTTCCAGTAATCCCGTCAACCCCGGTATAATTACAAACTACAGACCGGGTGAGAACAAACACACACACCGGCAAGACGAAGAATTTGTGTACTGGCATACAGTCAAATCAAAAAGTTTCGTGATCTGTGCATTGTAAATCAGCACGAAAACACGGTCAAAATGGAAGAGTCTCCCGATCTTTGTACCTGTCCAAAGCTGGAAGCAAATCCCGTAATAAGTTACCTTCTCTCGCTTCCCGGTTTGTACAAAGCTGTGACGCGGGCGGGGCTGTATTTTACGTAGGACCCTTCGTCGCTCTCTGAATCTCCCACTGTCAACGTACTCGCTCCATTGCACTTATGTCCGCTTCGACCTCTTCCGACCCCACAACTCTTTTGGAATCCTTCCGAGTTCTCGCAATTAGCGAAGGGCTTAAAAAGAAAAGCAAGGCGTACAGGGAAAGACGGCGTGCGTTTCTCACAGAACAAGTCCAAGATGGATTCATCAATCAGTTCGGGGTAAACTCGAGCAGTTTGGATAATTGGAAACGACTCCTCGATACCATCGGAATTGAGGACGGTGATAAATTCACTAGTATTAAAGAGTGCAAAGCGGTGAGTGCTTCGTCGTCTAAATACTGGTCACACGAGGCTTTACTCAATCACTGACTCCCATCTAGGCGTTGAAGGGAAAATATATCAATCTCGTCGACCTCGTTGATGCGGCCAATGCTAAGAAGACGATTATCGCTCCGAATCCTTTCACGACGCCTAAAGCTCTGTCGAAGTATATTAAACGAACGGGGAAGGTGTTTCCTAAGAACAAAGCCAAGGCAAATCCTCTGTTGAGCCAATTTTTGATTGTGGTGACATGAGGCTCAAAACGTAAGCTTTTAAATACTCTCTCATGTCTAATTGAAACCTCAAGGCTTAACTGTTTAGTGTCCAAACGCGGTTGCTGGAAGAGTTTTATGGCCACGGCGGCTTTGTGAGTTTGATTGTATAATTGGACAGAGACGGTGGACCGAACTGTAGCAAAGAGAAATCTTGTAGCCCCTAGTTCCGTGATGGAGCATATCAAGGGATTTTTTGTGTAGGTGGAAGCCTAGCGTCGCTCCTTTCCAAATTTAAGCACATCGAAATTTTTGGAATGGCAAATAGCGCAGTCATTATACGTATTCCGGTGATTACTCGTTTTCCCTTATCGCTGCTGTGACCAGATTATGACCGGAAAAGCTCCGTGTCATACACTCTACTTCTGGAATGCCGATGCGCCAACCGGAAATTTCAAAGCTCCCAAGCCTAACGTAAGGGCGATAGAGTGGGCTTGAACTCGCTAACTTAATGCCTCGTTGAGCGGGTCAATGCGATCGATACACTACAGCTTTAAATCAATAGTCGAGAGTACTGATCGTGAATGTGGGTAGTGCCAATTCTTTCTCCCCGAAAGTACAGGCTGAAATCCCTGAGACCATTGGCAGATGGGATTCAAGGCAAATTTTTGAATGAGGGTGGAGTACTAGTCTACCCAGCGAGAATTACAAGGTCACGAGCTTGAGATGATTAGATGAGACTTCTCATGCCATCAGCTCTTATATTACTAGCAAAGAAAGATAAAGAGCCGTTGAAATTCCTCAGTCCTGTTAAACGGTTTCCCATTGAAGGATATCTACATGTGAAATTTAAAAACTCTTAAGCTGCTTTAATCCTCTTCAAGTAATCAATCCGGAGAGGGTGGGTTTCGAGATCATACCCTGGTGTGAATGGCTGTTGCTGACAGACAGGGTTAGTGAGACAAAAAATAGCCAGCAAAAGCCGACCTTAAAAATATCAAGGGCGATAGTGTTGTCCATCGTATCTGCATGTGGATAGAACTGAGCGATAGTTCCAGCAGGAATCAAGAGCTCGTCTCGAGGTTCGATCAAAATGCGAATAAACGAATCGGTCTCAGGATCTGAGCAGTTTGTGAGTTCAAGTGTACAAGGCACAAGCAGACTTCCAAGATCATGGACTGACCTTTTATATCAACATGCCACATCCCCTCTATAATCAATATCATGATATCGTACTGAACGATGAGGCTATCGGGAAAAAGTACATGAAAAGGCGTCGTCCAACCCTCTTCAGAAACAGGAATCATACTCTTTTGAGAACATCTCGAGCGTCTCTTTGATACCCTGTCGCAGGAGGTGAGTTGAAAAGACCATAAAAACAAAGACTCGAAGAAATACTAACTATGTCTGGCCCACCCGGTGCACGAAATCCATCGTCTTTGAAGCTCCAGAGGAATTCCTTCGCAAGACCGTCCACGAAGCCAAATTCTTCAGCACGTTTTCTGTGTTGATGCATGTAGTTGGAATCCGTACCGCCCAGAGTCCAAAACTTCCACCCCAAAGTTCGCAGTCTTTCTTCAGAAACTGGCCGACCTGAGTCGTGAGGCAAGTTAAGGTTGTCGATAGACGTATCTCGATAATAGGCTCGCATAGTGATATGAGGAATCCTGGAAATTTTTGAAGGTTAACATAACGGGCCTTTATAGCTCCACGTGAACATCAAATCAGTATATCCGACGTATCGCGCCGATATCATACCACATGCTACTTGTAAGTCGGGATCTATTTATTGCTGTTTCGAAAATAGTTGGCGCGGCTCTCACGGACCTCGCTGAGTCGCGCCTTCCGAGCTGAAACTTCGGTGCACGATTTCTCGCTCATTTCCCAGTCGTTTACCTCGATTTTAGCACCGTTTTAATGGCGTAATTTATCTCTACTGCAGCATGTAATTCTTATCCCGGAATCCATAGTTTGAAATTTTAGCAAATACAGGCCTGCGGCACTGAGGAATTCCTTCGTTGTTTGTTGACCGTCACCATGGTACGGGGCAAGCGCATTTCCGATGATCTACGGCGTACACTTGGGTTCATGGGTCAATCCTTTGACTCAAAAACGGTTTCTGCCACCACAGGATGCAAGAAAAGGAGGGTACAGCGAATTCCCTCACAATGGCAACATGGTATTTTTGGTCGGGCACATATGCATGAACTGAGAGGGCGAAAAAGGATACTGGATGCTCGGGCAGTCAAAGTGAGTATCTAGTCTCTGTGCACTGCTCAACTGGCTGATTTTTTTGTCATCAGTTCATGAAGGGCTTTGTCAGTCAAAAACAGGATATTTATCTCGACGAAATTCAACAGAAACTCTCAACCCGGCTTGGCCTTACCCCTTCACTCTCTCCAATCTGGCTCACACTCAAGAGAGAGGGATACTCCTTGAAGAAGGTTCTCAGAACACTCATTCTCCCAGTTCCTTCACCTCAACCCCCAAAGGCAGCAATTGAACGCAATGAAGATCGTCGGGTGGAGTTTATGAATTATGTTGGCCACAACCTTCAAGCTGAACAGCTAGTCTTTGTTGATGGAAGCTCATTCGACAGGAGAACTCCATATCGGCGCCGTGGATGGGCAGTGACAGGACAACGAGCAATCAAAAAGGTATTCTTTGTGCGGGGACAACGGTGCGTGTGTGGTCATGACCTTTCTAACATATACTGAACCTCCTACTGCATCACAGCTATTCACTTCTCCCAGCTCTTTCCTTGGATGGAATCATATACGTCCATATTACAGAAGGCTCTTACACGGCAAACAAGTTCAAAGATTTTGTTGATCGTCTCCTTGACTATATGCAGCCATTTCCTGGACCAAGATCAGTACTTATCATGGACAATGCACATATACATCACGATCCTGATGTTTTAGACCTCATAGTTTCACGGTGCGAGCCTTTTACCAACTTTGATCATATTTCAAATTTGTCACTAACAAGTTTATGTTTCAGTGGAATGCGATACCGTTTTCTTCCACCATACTCTCCTGATTATAATCCTATTGAGTTGGCATTCTCTTCTATCAAGGCCCGTGTACAGAGAGCAGGAGAATTGTCTCGGGAAGATGTAGATCCTCGGGAAGATGATACATAATGTATACATACATTTATTTGAAGTTGCTTATTCAATCTCGTCGTCTGAAGCACACGGTTTTTTCTTCAAATTAGTGTTTACGACGTTTTTGAGAGCTGCTTGGACGACTGGGAACATCTGCACGAGCAAACATAAGTAGTCGATGAGCAAGGCCATACACCATACCACCGACAACCTCCTGAGTCTTCTCTACTTCAAGGTTCACAAGATCACTGGCCTCAGAAACTCCGTTCTTGGTGAAGCTTTCAAGATAGCTTGCATAGTTGGAGTTGTGTCGGCCCCATACTGGATGGGCATCAATCGCAGGAAGCCAATTTTCCATGTCGAGGCTATGATTTATGGCAGTGACACCAGCAGGTGCACGAACAGGGGAAGAGAGCTCCGAATAACCTTGAGAACTTTCAGACGGAGCTCTCGGGCGTCTCAAAGGTGTCTGCTGTACTAACACCTGTTGTGCAACGACCATTCCAGTGATCAATTCACGCACAAAACCTTCCATACCCATACCACTATTGGCCTCATTCGGAGCTGCTTGTACCTTCGCAAGTGACTTTCGAGCCAATTTTTTAACTGCTGCAGCTCCTGGGATATTCTTCAGAACTTCGGCAGGAGGCTCATAGATTGTAGCCTTGTGTTGTTTCTGTGGGAAGTTGGACCAGAAGACAGTGAGCTAATGGTAAGTGTGAGTAACAATCAACTTACACAGAGATATGCCCAAGTGCTCAAGTCTTGAGCATGGTATGTGAAATGGGTAACACCATCATCTAAGAGGCGACAGGCATGCTGACACTTGTCACAGTGATGCTCCTTTGCAATTTGCCGTTGATTCTTTGTCTCCAATGGCGAGCTATCTTCATCTTGAGCGTCTCTGTCGTCATCGCCTCAAGTGGCCTGTCAGAATAATGAATAGGTGTCATCAGTAATAGTATAGGCTAATTGAATGATTACATACTGTCTTGCATTCCGACTTCTTCTTTCCTTTTGTGTCATTCTTTGCATCAGATACGATGGCCTCAGGCTGATTGATGGCAAGGTGGAAAGGATTGTTGTGGGCTTTTTGTTTTGTTCTCCAATCATTGATTCCCTTCACCACATAGTACCAGTCCTCTGCTCCCTCAATCTGTACTTGGCGTCTTTGGTTGCAAAAGATGGACGGTACTTGATTTTCCCTGTCAAAGCAGAAAGCATGACAATCCATGCGGGCTGCTGCCTCGGAGAGAAAGTGAATGTAAGAAGTGTGGGATGTAGTTCCATGTAGGTTACGCATATCGCCCTTGAAGGGAACCTCAAATATCAAACTTCTCAATGTCTTGAAGTTGTGCTGTCCAATCTAGGGGAGCTAAGAGGGACATGTATACAAATGTCATACCCACAAAAAAAAGTAGAGCATACCAGATACATCCTCTTCCAACTCACTCCCTAGAAGCTCGTCCTCAAGCGGCTCATCCTCAGGCTCTTCCCCTGACTCAAGCTCTTCCTGGGCCATTTGTTGTTTCTGAATTGTCCACCAGTTTTCACCCTCCTTCCTACCCTGGCCATCTTTGTCTGCAGCACAAAACTGGAGGCCTGGGCAGGGGGCACGGTGGCTAGAGCACCTTTGTAGGCAGGCCTTGGCTTTGGGTGTGGGGTTGGAAGGTCCATCCGAGTCGGTAAGTCTTCCATCGTCACATCTTCACTGGCACTTTTTTCGTTTTCTTCTACTGGGTGGTTTTGTTGTTGACCTTGGAGCCTGAATCTCTTGAGCTGCGACGCATTCGGTTGCGAGCAGAGCCTATAAAAATATGCAGCAGAAGGGCCATGGTAATGGTAGAAGTTGATCGATGTGAGGGATGCGCGCTGCCGCCGCACCTCAGAGGCTCGGAATTATGTTGCCTCGGTCAAATAGTTCTACATAATTTGAGATAAAAATTACACATTGCAGTAGGGCTACCATATGCCATTAACACAGTATAAAATATTAGGAGAATGTTTAATGATTCGGAAGTGAAACTATACACTGAAGTTTGTAGCTCAGGTATTTGCTAAAATTTCAAACTATAGATTCCGGGATAAAAATTACATGCTGCAGTAGAGATAAATTATGCCATTAAAACGGTGCTAAAATCGAGGTAAATGACTGGGAAATGAGCGAGAAATCGTGCACCGAGGTTTCAGCTTGCTCCGAGGTCCGTGAGAGCCGTGCCAACTATTTTCGAAACAGCAACAATCAGGCAGGGTGGACATCAGTCTTGGGCGGTTTATCATGAAACTTGAGAGGTGCGATTCGAAACTCAAAATTCGGCAATGGCACAACTCTGCGAGTTAGCTAGGCTCTACTTGTATTTTACTGGTACTTTAGAGACAGTATCTATACCCTAGAGATAGGTATCTAGGAATTAATGTACCTATTGTATAATTTACCAAGAATCGCCTTAGTAGCTTAAGTAAGATGGTGAAGGAGTGAAGGAGGGCACATTAATTTCCAGGACCAGACAACAAGACCAGGCAAAAAGTACAGTTAAGTGCAGCCTAGAGGCCAGATGGCTCAGAACAGGTTGAGACCAGATTAAGAACAAGTTGAGAACAGTTGAGACCAGATTGAGACCAGATTAATACCTGTGTTTTTCTGGTCTCAAAGCTCATTCTTCAAAATTTGTGGCCTAGTGAAGGAGAATAATGAAATTCCACTTGGAGTTGGGAACTGCATACAGCTGTGCCCATGGGGATCTATAATGATTTAAAACATCATGTGGTTCAGGTGGTTATCTCCATGAAACCTTCAAAGGTCTCTCAAATACTGGCAGAATATGTCAGCTACTTCAAATTACATATATGTCCTTCTCATCACTATAACACATGAGTCCTGTTTCAGGACCTGGTATTATCTCGTGCAAAGTTCTCAGAGGGCTTTTAACTCTTCCTTACCTCTACCATCTCAACCATATATGCTGAAATATTGAGCATATGAGCATTTTAATATGATATCTCGACCTCCCATTGACATTTTTCTCCTGGTTGGCAATGTTCATGGACAATCATCCAGTGCTTTTTTTAAGGCCCTATTTACTATATGCTAGTTTACGTATTCCATATGGTATGTGCTATGTTATAACTAGTGTGATACTTCACTATGATGTGTAAGCTTTACAATGCTGCCAGTGTAAGTATCATCAAGCCTGTTTCTGGAATTTTGATTCAACTTAAATAAGCGTCTCCATTAGTACATCTGTTGCCTCTCATGCAGCTTTTTTTATCATATATATTTGACTGTCATTGTTTCTGAGCCATGTCTAGTATGCAAGATGCATGCAGTGTCTGATCATCTAAAGTGATACATCTCAAGAAGGTAGGCCCAGGACTTGGTACCTGATATTTCATTTGTGTACCAGCTTATTCAGTGCCTGAAGTCAACCAAAACTGGTCTGGTTCCAAGCTTCTAACTCGGGCTCCACTCATCTCTGTGACAATATTAACATGCCATTCTGGCCGATCTTTTCTTAGCACCTCCAGTCTTCTATTGGCTGCATTCTTAGGATGATCAGTACCTGAACCTCCTGTGTGATGCTCCCCTAAGGTGTGCCTGTCAACAGTATACAAGTGTGCTATAAGTAGTTCAGTTCAGTCCCCGGTCCCACGGCCAGAAATGGTACATTTTTTACCACAGTTCAGTAAATCACTACTTACCCTAAGCTTCAGTCCTTTAGACATCTTGATTCAACCTATACACATGTACATAAGCTTTATGAAACTATATCATTACAAAGAATAAGAATAGAAAATAGGACTTCCAGATTCAGGAACTGATCCAATAATCAGTAAAGCCGTTCCTTGATGATTTTGGTTTTGGTTTGGTCCAGAACTAGTTCCAGGCAGAACTGCTGAGAACACTACACTATAGCATCTTCTTGTTGATCATTCATTCTTTGCTGTCACCTTCTCTACCAATATATAGGCTGCCATCAGGAATAGATCATAAATTTTTATAGCTCTACAGCTGACCTAATTTTGTGACCGGAACTGAAGGGTTTCAACCATATTGGTATTGAATGAAATATATTTTTGTTTGCTGGCATTTTATAAAGAGTCGAAATGTGTAGGGGAAGCTCAAGCACTTTGTTATCTTGATGATGTCCACTACAAGTGACCTTGAAGACGCCCTGGCACCTTTTCTGAGTGCTGCCAACATAATCACTAGTCCAATTTCTACCCTCTCTGTTTGTATTCTTTCTTTGTCTGACTCAAGGATGCAGCATACTGAATAAATATCTCCACAGGCACTGTTTTTTGTTTATGGTATGTGGATTCACTTATGTTTTTTTTTTAGTAATCATTTATCAACACCTCAACTACAGGCATCTACTGTGCTGTATTTGGATTATCAATCCATGTCCTCTTTCGTCATAATAGTTCTGCCCACAAGTTATATAAGGGATCCACTGTAGCTCTCTTTATACTGGCAACTATCTACACTGCTGTTTTCACTTGGGGATTTTTCCGACAAACCTTTCTTGCTTTCAATGCTGCAACAACAAAGAATTATATGTTTTTCCTCCGGTATGCTCATGGAGATAATCAAAAAACTGCTGCAATGTATGTAAAGACTATTTTAATAGCTTGCATTTGCTCATGTCCACTTCTCCATTCTAGCGGAATCCAGAATATTATTTCTGCCCTAATGAAGTATCTCTAATGCTTATAGTCAAGATATCTGTCATTGACTCTTGGCTTTTTCCATGTAGCTCAATAGCTGACACAATGCTTGTAAGTAATCTTATTCAGTACAAGAATAGAGACATAATACTTTTCAGATTCATCGCTGTTACATCATCTTCAATTCCAACAAATGTATTCTGTATCCACTAATTTCTGTGGCATTTATCCTGAATGGTTTGTTTCATGGTTTTTTCTTAGTATCATTCCAGAATTCTGATTTTAATAAGTAGCCATTGATTTTGGATGTGGTATTGGTGTGCTAATTGGATATGGAAGCTCGTCAAGGGTCTATGATGAATATCTTATAGACAAGTCAGTATCAATTGATACAGGAGTGGCAATTTGTATCGTTGTTTTTCAGATTGTACTAACATCATTAACTGGTGAGTCTAATTATTCTTCACATTCGAGCTAGGGATAAAATTTTTCTCCTGACAAAGGAGGACGGATTTGGTGGTATACATCTGAGGCAAAAAGACTGGGAGCGGGGTCAGCACACTCAAGATTTAATGATATTGTGGCAATTATGTGTGTATATATACCTGACTCTACATGACTTTATACTAACTAAGAAAGGTCTGAATCAGCATTGAATCAACATTACTATATGCAGGCTCTCTGTTGACTGCAGTATTACTAGAAGATGTAGTATGGGATTCCAGTGCTGGAGGTGGCCACTTTGAGGTTGAAGTTGTTCCAATTTTGATGTCTGTAAGTATTCTTCTAAAACTATCTTTGTATATGGAATTGATTGACACACTTTTCTAGGGGCTTGCTCCCACAATGATTATTGTCCGGGTAGCGTATGGCAAATCTGTGGACAGTGTTCAACAAGAATTGTCAACATTTTATATTGCTGATATCCAGGCTAGCCAACAGAGGTCCATTGCCACAAGGCAAGCTCATATTAACCTATACACACAATCCCAGCACAGTGTGAATAACCTGCAGAAAGAGGGAGTACAAATTACTCGAGTGGCAGGTGCAGATGGAATAGTTTAGATGGATCATTGTAATTGATGGGTTTCAAATTCAAGTTTTCAGCTCTCTTATCACCATGTTTGATCTCATACACCCAGACATTCTTGTGTGACCTGACTAAAACTTGGCTTAATTCCTCACTGCCATCATGCTGCTGTGGTGGAGCTCCATGGCCCCCTCATCTACAGGGCCTTTCATTCACATTCCTTCACAATCATTTGCATTTCCTCCATTGATAGAATAGCTATGTGTGACTGTATTAATTGCCCACTCTATACTGTCAATTACTATTAACATAACATCATTTTAATCATGCACTGGTTTCAAATAATAAACCTATACCAGATTTTTCTACTTAACATAAGTCTGATATACTGGCCTTTGTTTTTTTTCTTCTTTAACATTACTTGAATACCATGATTACAGCGAAGCATTGCTTTATTTTACTCTAATATTACATTCAACATAATGTTAATAAAAAACATATACATTATGTTGAATTTATCTTGTCACTATGCTGAGCTCTTCCTTTTCATAATTTAAGTCACACGACTTATGCCTAGTTGCTTCAAGTGTTAGGTCAGCTTTTCACATAAGGGACATAGCTTGCAGCTTGCCGGCTTTTCAAAATTTTGAGTGGGAAAAAAGCTAGAAAAAGCTGGACAAGCAGATTATGTTATTTTGCTGATGCCTAGGTATTCCAATTTGTACAGTAGTTCTTGTCTTCTAGTATCTGCTGCAATAGTTGTCCCATTACAATGGTGTGTAACTACTAGCATCCAATTCTTCTCTTTTAATCACTGTAGGTCTTAACCAACTACAATGACTTGCAAATGAGATACATAAACCAACATCTAACCTTGCAACCAGGGCTCATAACCAAAAGCCTTCACTCTGTGACTGAGACCTGTAACCAAAAGTCTCACTCTTGTGTCCATGACATGTATCCAAAAGTTGTACAAACCCTTGTATTAGTAATCCCACCAGTTCATTCTGTTCTGTTCAGGTTTGGTCCTTATCCAGTTTAGTTCTTTACCTGGAGCTGAACTGTAAAGGTTGTGCAGTTCTAAAATGGGACCAGAGTCTCCTGGAAGTTCTTTGGCATCCAGATTTATACACTAATGTATATAATTTTACATAATTTGCTCAGAACCAAATCAAAAAGTGGTTTTTGCCTGTAACTGCATGCTATTTTGGTTCATTTGGAACCGAAAAGATGGTCTGTTGATTAACTGTGATTTGAACCAGACTCATGGGATCACTACCTTGTATATCCATGTCTTTATTGACCGAGGACCCTCCATTCTTTTACTTTTTGGGAAAAGGAACTCATTGGTGATTTTCCGTCATTGTGACCTCATGGTGAAGGCAGTCTGTACAAGTCCATTGGACTAAGAGGGCTGCAGGATCGAAGAGAAAATTGAACTGAACTTGCTGACGTGCTGGGCATCATGACTTGTTCCAGTCTCTTCCTTCAAGTTGAAGCTTCTCGGGAAGCTAGGCAATTCCGGAATTCTTCCTCGCTAGCACTACTTCAGTAAGTGAACGTAGGGGTGCCAGAGAGTACCGTTTGTTGTAGGGTTGTAAGTGGAAGCAAAGTGGAAGAAAGCAGTTAGTTTGAACTCACTCACCATTCACTTCAATGCATCCCTGAACCTGTCTGACTCTCTTCACTCATGTGCATAATCATTTTCGTGTAACGGTGAATGATGTTGTTTTGAGCAAGTTGAATTAACAAACTCACTCAAAAGACACTATATGCGAGCTGGGTTTTGGCGTTGTCAAAGGTTCCACACAGAGAAATCTGATTAAACTCTAAATACACCAAATAATAGACTTAGAACTTAGTCTAGAATGGGGTGTGAGGTTATATAGGTTCAGGTGTAGACAGAAACAGCAAAACAGAGTCAGAACAAGGTCTATAAGAGACTCAAACCAATATATGACAGAACAGAACAGAACAGAACAGAACAGCACATTCAGACAGAATCAGAACAGCCAAACAACCACTCAGGGATGTTTATAGTTGCAGACAGAACAGCAGACAGGACAGAACAGCAGTAATGGGCAACAGACCCAACAGTAACAGACAGAGACAGAACAGTGAGGGCAACAGACCCTTAAAACAGTAACAGACTCAGTCAGAACAGTGCCAGTTTCAGTTCCAATTCATTATATACCAGTTCTTGTCACAAAGTGTGTACTACTCCCTCTATTTTCCTATGGTCTCTTTTCCTTTCACAATGACACACGGTTATTATTGTTTCATCCCTTGATCTTGT